>CM062807.1:722412069-722501961 GCA_031772625.1 Pinus tabuliformis
ATTCAGCTGCTGTTTTTATGGCTAAAAACAATAAAAGTGGGAGTCGAAATAAACACATCGACATTAAGTATTTAGCTATAAGGGAACGTGTTAAAGAAAAGAAAGTGGTCATTGAGCACGTCAGCACTGAGTTAATGATCGCCTATCCTTTGACTAAGGGCATGCCACCGTTTAAATTCAAGGATCATGTATTGAATATGGGACTTGGTTCCATTATGTAGTTTCTCATTGTATGGACAATGTTATGTTAATGAAATTCTTAATTATTGTGAAGGACCAAGAATAAACATAAGGTTTATTCATTAAGATATTGTTGCCACATAAATTATAATAAGAATAAATGCATAGTAATACATGGAAGATAATACTCGTCATTAGAGGACTTATCCCCATGATTCATGTATCTATTACTTAATATAGATTATCAATGGTTTTTAAGTTGAGACATTAAGTTTGGAAGTATGGACCAAGTGGGAGAATGTTAAGCTCCATTAATTTTACACAATTGCTGCCTACAATTATGGAATTGCAATCTTTCCTTAACTTATGGAAACCAACTGCAGTAGTTTCCTTAAGTTAAGAAAATCAACTGCAATTACTAAATTTATAATTGGGAGCTACTAAAGTGGTCCATCACTTTGATTCGAGTTCTCTGCCTTGATTTGTGGGACATCTAACACATAGCTATTAGAAGCTTGATGGAAGCTTAGCTATATGTTCATCTGTTTGGTCCCCAAGCTCCTCTCTCAATCCCCTTCATTTTTACACCATCTAGCTGAGATAGCAGAGCTTGGAAGTGCCTTCAGATCAGCTGCATTCTTTTCTTTTGCTTGCGCAGCTAGAGCGTGGTTTTTCAGAAGGAAATTGCATCAAGAGTTTCACCAATGGCTGGAGGTAATTCGTATCCCTGGGCATTAAGTTTCAACGATTCTTTTCAGTTCTTTCCGCATGCAGAGTAGAATATCCTACACCATCTGCTTCTCTATTTTGAATCCAATAGATATGTGGATAGACCATATACTTCTCTATTTTGGATCCAGTAGATATGTGAAATAGTAATAGAGTAAAACTCTCTGATCAAACACTAAATTCTACATTTCCAGGAATTAAATATTTCTAAACCTATAGCTCAATATTCCTAAAGCTATAGTTCTAGAGTATTATATGCCAATTCTCTAAACTTGCTATCAATATTTCTAAAGCTATAACTCTATATGCCAATTTTCTAATCTCACTGATATAATTTCATTAATACACTCAAATAATATATATCAACCTTTGACCCCAGAAATATAGTATATGCCAATTCTGGATTCCAGAAATATTGATTGCAGTTGTTGCCCACCTCTAACTGCTGTAAAAAGACTCACATAGATAAATTAGCTCTGTGTTTTAATTATAAAAGAAAAGGGTCACTTTCACTACAAGGTAATAAATTGTGTGTGGAGTTTAAATTTGAGGCAAGTTTCTTGCCGTTCAATTTGGATTTTTCCATCGCGTAAAATAATCCTAGGCAGCCATAGCAGGACACCAAAGGGGCCTGCCATCACTCATCATGTTAGGTTTCTATTCTACCCAAGACATACAATTAAATGCATATCATAATAGTACACATTTTTTATGAAAAATTATATATATATTGAAATAGTTTTTTTATGGCTTTCTAAATGAGATGTTATACGATAATGGTGAACATTTTAGATAGGCTAGTTGTTTAGGAAATGTAATTATATTTAGAAATGTATTATTTTCAAGGTGGAAGAAGACATAATATTTCCCACATAGTCAAATTTAATATAGATATGTTGGAGAGTGAGCCTTACAATGGCTTGAAAATATTAAATGAAAGTTACCAATTGATAAAATAAAATCATAGAAAGAGGAAATTGTATAGGGGAGGTATTTAAATCTACAACTATAATCTAAAGAGGCTCCTCGTTGTAGCCGAGTGAATAGCTAGTAGTAGGAGGGATGCTTGTGTTCCTTTCAGTATCCTCTACTCAATGATCTAGGTATGCCATGTCTTGATGTAGGTGTTCCATGGAGAGGAGGAGGTCTTCTTGGCTTTCTTGCATGACGAATAAGAATTTTCCTAGCAAATATTTCATGTGCCTATGGAGGTCCATTATGTACTTGTGTGGATTACGTCATTTGCGTG
This sequence comes from Pinus tabuliformis, assembly GCA_031772625.1. Classification (NCBI taxonomy): domain Eukaryota; kingdom Viridiplantae; phylum Streptophyta; class Pinopsida; order Pinales; family Pinaceae; genus Pinus; species Pinus tabuliformis. The sequence continues at coordinate 722,414,228 of CM062807.1, forward strand.
TGTGACATGAATCAGGGAACTAATCAACAATATTTAGCAGAACCTTTGTATTTGAGAGAAGGAACCACTATTAGCTATATCCCTCTTATTCTATGAAAGGTTTTCTTGTATAGGAGGTGGGGTAAAATCCTGAAATCATGTTTTTGAACCTTCACCTTTGAGTTGAGAATTTGTACGCCCCCAATTTTGACATTGTAACATATACTTACTCATGGCACATTAAAATAATAATAATAAAAAATTTAATTCCCAAAAGTTACCACATGCAAGCCATCACAACACTTAGGAGATACAGAACATTATGTAATTCTTACCCTCCACATGATACGAAGGCTAAGATTAATTATAACTTTCATTTGATGTTCCCAATGTTTTGTCATCTCGAGGTCATTTAATTTATTAGGGGCAGCAGGAGGGCTTTGTTGTCATCCAATGCCTGCATTTACCATAGTTGTACGCCTTCCAGACCCTTCCTTACAGCTGGAGGTTCCTCCTATTGTCGATGCACTAGATCCTGATCCAATGGATGTGCCACGACCAAGAGGAATGTGGTAACTTCCTACCTCCACCATCGGGCAACACACGACATTCGAACAACCACTTTCCTATGGAGAGGCTCTGCAAGTTGATTGTTTGCTAAGGTGATAGTTTTTCTCGCTAAGGGTTCTGAATGGCTAACCTCCCACTGTGACCCGACTCTGGCATTCACTAAGCCTGCGTCGCCTTTCTTCTAGGTCGAGCACGGGGTTGATTGTCTCACTGGTCACTTTCACTCCCTTAGGGAATGTTCTAGTTGCGATGCTGTCCCTACTCCTCCCTCTGCAACGTTTGTGTCCACAGTGCAAGCCAAACAATTATTCGACGAAGGTTCCTGCACAGGTAAAGGTGGTATCATACCCTAACAGGTTTAGTTATGGTGCATGAGTTTCACAACTACTCACCCTTATCAAATTATCTGGCTCAGAGAGCTCCTCGAGGACTTTCTTGTTGTCAAGGATTCGATTTACAGGTACATTTTCCCCTCTACCCCTGTCTAAACACTTGTTAATGGTTTTTTGTTCATTGAACCATTTTAACTCTCGGCAACTTCCTCCCTCATGTACCTGAGGAATCCTCATTGTAAATTATTTAAGTTTATGAATTCCGCTGGCAATAAACCCGCAGGTTTCACGCTCTTATTTCAGGATGGTCTTCTCACACGGTCTCAAATCTATAGTTCGATTTTGGAACAAAATTTCTTTTTATAGTAATCCCAGCCACGGAGACCACGACCTCCGCGTAGTTTTCTAGCAGCAAGGAATATAGGGTTCCATACTAGGGTTTAACTTCTTCTCTTTCCGACTTCGAAACTTTGCTAATTTTTTATGTTTAATCATGTAAAGAGTAAAATTCTTGGACTCGTTTGCAGGTTAATTTCCATTCTATGACTTAATGTATATTCTGTATTATGTGACTACACAGTGAATGTGGCACAATTCATACATGTTTATATTTATTAATGTTTTTGCTATTAAACAATGAATGCGACAAGGGTCATATATATATATATATATATATATATATATATATATATATATATATATATATATATATATATATATATTTTTGTTAATTTTTCTATTAGACAGTGAATGTGAAAACGTCAACCATATGGTTTATTTTCTTTCATGTTTGTTTATGGCTATGTCCAGTCTTTATTATTAATGTTTATATAAATCTCACATGGTGGGGTTTTCTTGTGCATACTCATTGAGCAATGAACTCGATTCGCTTGGTGTGATGTTATATTTTCTGTATGAGATGGCTTAAACTTTTATTTAAGGTTTGGTTGTAGTTTTTTTAGCAAAGGCTATAGGGCCTTAGAGTAATTCCACTAGAGAGTGCCATGAAAGTGATACATTTTGTAGTCATGCTAGAATCTATGTGTTTACTGTTTTTCTTTTTCTGGATTGTTTATATAGGTGATAATGCAAAATTTTACTATTCTTTACATTAGTTAATAAGTCCCACAGCAATAAACTATGACTATAGATACTATGCAATATACCACCCCCTTTTATGTATTTCTACATACCTACAGAATGGAACTTCATCACTTCATAACTTGAATTATTTTAGCATATACAGATTTGCATTCAGATAATACATAATAACAACTCAGTGATTCTTTAACCACCAAATTGTGTATTGGAATGAATAAAACTTAATCAACGAAATCATACTTATTTGTTTCCTTTGGTTGAACAACCTCAGACTTTTTTGAAGATCTCTCCACCCAGCCTCGAGTCTGGAAATGGCATCCAGACTCTCCCCCAAGCTCTTCCTCCTCCTGACAATATTTATAAGGTATGTCTTTAAGCTGGGTATCTTGAAGCATCAGGACTGACTGTCCAACATTATGTCACATACCCTCATAAATTCTCACCATATCTCCCACTGATTTATCTCACCTATCTCAAGGAGTTTCTGATGGCAACACTCTCCCTTTTGACCAATCTATTCCTTTCCTCTCTTCAATTCTCGAGCCCCTTAGGCCTTCTTCAAATTATTATTTTGAGCAAAAAGGTGTGTAACTACCTTAACTATCCGAGGAGGTTTAACAATTGTTTTCTATTCTTGAAAATACTTTAATTCTTATTATGTATTATTTATAAATTGTTTTGGCCAACTTAGCCACAATTCTTTGGTATTTCCATTGAACACACATAATGATAAAAGCTCAACAATACAGTAATATTAAAGTAAAAAATGATAATATAAGTTAATTGTTCATGTGACGTGAGATGTCACATCTTCCCCTTCTTATGAGGAACATCATCCCAGTGTTCTCTTTGATTTTACGAAAATAGTGCAGGATAGACCTTATGCATGAAATCCTTTTCTTCCCAGGTGGCTTCTTCCTGGCCAAAGTGCTTCAACTATACTTTGACCTGGGTGATGGCTCATTTCTACAAGGTTGTTTCTCTTTGTTTGAGAATACGAAGAGGTTATGCCAGTAATTCTCCTTACGATTTGATCTACCCATCATCATGGACTATCATCAGAAATTTGATTTATAATAAAATAATTATACACTAATTATTTCGTTAATTGATTTACCTGCACATTTTCCCAGTTAATTGTATGCTGAGGATTGTACACATATTGTTTTAACAAGGAGACATGGAAAAAATTATGAACCTAGATATGGTTGGGTAACACGAGCTTATATGCTACAGGTCCAATTCGTTCCAATATTTGAAAATGATCACAGTATCGACGTGCTAACTTAGCATAACCCCTCCATTACAAGGTACTTTTCCTTGGCTTGACTCGCAAATACACGTGATCTGCTTCTGGGAATTCTCTATAGGTTCTCCATTTGTCCGCCTAAATTTCATGTCTATCCTGGGCAACTTTTAAGTTCTGAGAAATCTTCTTAACTGTTTGCTCCATCTCAGCGAGCATATCAGGACCCAATGTTAGTCTATTGACATGATTGTTCCAATCTATGGGAACTATACACCTTCTTCAATACAATGCTTCGAAGGGACTCATTCCCAATGACTCATGATGTATGCTACTATAAGAAAACTCTACTAAGTGGATGTAATCTTCCCACTTATGCAGCTATTGCATAACAATAATTCTTAACATATCCTCTAAAACTTGATTAACACATTCTGTCTGACCATCTGTTTGAGGATGGTAAGAAGTATTGAATTGTATTTGTGTTCCAACCCACAGAAAAGGGTTTTCTAGAATATGGATGTAAATTTTGCATCCCGGTCTGAGATTACCACTTTGGGTATTCTGTGCAATGTAAATATCTTTCTCATAAAAAGATATGCAATTTCAACAATCTTGTAAGTGCATTTTACCGGTATAAAATGAGTGGTTTTACTTATATTATCAACCACCACCATAATTGAGACGTGCTTCTTTTTAGTTCATGGAAAACCTTTGATAAAGTTCAAAATAATCACCTTCCATATCCACTCAGGGATAGGCAGTGGTTGCAATTGTCCAACGAGATGTTTGTGTTCTTCCTTCACCAATTGACATTCTAAACATTTAGCCAAATATTCAATAATATATTTTCTTAAACCTAACTAGAAATAACCTTTCTTGATAGCTGAAAGTAGTTTCTGGTATCCTGGGTGGGCAACATATGGTTTCCTGTGAAATTCATCCAATAAAAATTGTTTAATATAATTTTGATTAGGAATATAAATCTGATTTCTAAAAGTTAACAGTTTATCTAAATTTATTCCATATTTAGATTTTTCCCTTTTATTCTGAGCATTGATTTCTTGCTACCAAAGGAAGGTATATTCTGGGTCCTTAAGAGATGCTTCTTTAATCATATCAGGGAGATTTGACTTCACTTGGCTGAAATGTATTTCATAAATGCAATGCAACTTTTTGCTTAATGCATCAGCAACCCAATTTTCTTTTCCCTTAAGGTGCCTTATTTCAAATTCAAATTCGCTTAAAAAGGTTGTCCACTTGGCTTGATGGGCATTTAAAATGGACTGGTTAAAGAAATTTGTAAGACTACCATGACTTGTTAATAATAAAAATTTCTTCCCCAACAGGTAGTGTCACCACATTTTTAGTGCATGCACTACTGTTGTTAATACAATATCATAAGTAGTATATCCCTTATCATATTCCTTCAACTTGTGGGATTCAAAAGCTATAACCTTTCCCTCTTGCGTTAATACTCCATCAACACTCTCCTTGCTAGCATTTCTACATACAACAAATGATTTCTCCAGATCACCCACCTTTAATATAGGTGCAGTAGTAAGTAGCTGTTTTAATTACTCAAAGCTTTGTTGTCATTCAACAGTCCATCGGAAATTCCTTCCCTTCTTCTTTAATGAAGTCATGGGAAAAGCGATTTTTGAAAATCCTTCAATCAACCAACAATAGTACCGAGCTAGGCCCAAGAGGGACCTAATATCAGCAACATTCTTCTAGGTAGTTCACTCCATAATGACCTTAATTTTCTCTAGGTCTACCGCTATACCTTCTGCTAATATGACATGACTGAGATATTATATCTGACTTTTGTAAAAATCACATTTTTTGTACTTAGCGTATAGCTGATTGTCCCATAAGGTTTTTGTTGGGAACGGGTCCCCTTGGGGTCAATTTTGTGGTCAAAAACCTAAGTTTTGGAGCAGAAGGCCCGAAGTTTGTATAAATAAATGTAAAGCCTCCTCATTTTTTGGTCGCGGAGTGCGAAGATATCAAAAGTCAAAAATGGTTTTCCGCCCTTAGTCTACATAGGTTGTGTCAGCTTGATGAGATCCACACTTGGTCCGCGGACCATGGGATTGTATAAAATGGAGGTCTTAGAGGAGTCTAAAGGAGTCAGCTTAGAAAAGTTTATGTTCTTGATGAGTCTGTGAAGAGCTAAGGGGGAGAGTTTTAGCGTAGGAAGAGGCTCTACAGTTGAGTGCACAGAGGCCTAGGGTAGAAGCTCGTAGATGAGTGCACGGGCCCCTGTAGCTATGTGCCGAGGGCAAATAGAGTCTGTATTGAAAATATGAATCATCAATAAACAGAAGTATTTTGAAATTACTGTGTATTTTTCCTCTATGGATCGCATGTGATTATGTTATGTTAAGTTCTGGGTTTATGTTATAATGCTAATTTGATGACAGAATGTATATGTTTCTATCTGTTATATGAACACAAAGAAGGATATATGTTTACACGAAGATAATCTTAACTGCATGGTAAATTTGGTGAACAATTAAGATAAAGTACACAATAACGCAGTAAAAAAGGTGCATAAGTACCTGAGCCACTAGTTAGGGTTGTGTGAAGGAAGATCGTATACCTTCACGGAGGTTCTAAGAGACGAAAGAGAAAGTACATCGATAAGCCCTAAAGGCTTATTGATTTGTGCAAAGGAAGGGTTTAAGGTATAAAACCAACATCACAACCATCTCAGGGTGCGGAAACTTGGTTCTTGCATCCCTCTATACTACTTCGTGTGAGACGTCCATCCACGCTTCGCAAACTGATGCCAAAAGGGCCAGTAGTGTAGGGATTTGCTTGGCTGACTAATGCTAAACCTGGGTCAGGGCCCATCAGCCAACAAATGGTTCCATTACCGGGACCGGGATTTGCATAACGAGATGTGTGATGTCGCATCATTGGAACCCAACTAAGAAGGAAATTGAAGATTGGTTGGATAGGAAGATCCACGTATTTGCAATGCAAGAAAACATGAATCCATGATTGACAAAGTAATAATGGTTGGACATATATCTGTACATAGAAATTTATGAAATCTTATTATGTTCCCTCCCAGTTCAATTATACGAGTGGATCACGAAGTTGGCAGATGGCTAGGAAGGTGGAGGCTTGACAATCCGATTGTCTAGACCTTGAAGATAAGATCACACATTTTGTCGATCACTAACCTGACCATATCATAAGAGGGTTTGTGATAGAGTTCACAGTTGATACTTCGGTCAGCTACAGTGAAGCAGAGTGCCACTTCTTCAAAGGGTCGTGAGGTAAGTATTTGAAATCACTAAATACTTGGATTAAGATGCTCTTTTGTGAAAAGTAGGTCATGCAGTTACCTTGATGTTTGGAACTACATGAAGTGGAAGGTCTTTCAAGGATAGAGGAAGAAAAGGTCCTGAGTATAGCGCGCTGATTGAGCCTCCTTTCATTGACGATGAAGCGACAGCACAGGCTTCACCACTAAGAATTATTCAATTGATAGGACAAGTGTTCCCGCGAATACATACACCACCTCGATCCTCATCGCATCCATTCACACCACCCCCATCCTCACCTCCACCACTTACCCCATCGCCCACACCACCGCCACCTCCACCACTATTCAACATGGTGAACTCTGTAAATCTACCTGTATTCAAGGGCATAGGAAATGAAGATCCTGACTAGTTTTGGTTCGTCGCAAAGGCTGTATGGGAAGCTCAAGCTATCATGGATGATTAAATGAAGAAAGAAATGTTGGTTAGTACTTTGTAGGACCATGCACTAACATGGTATATTAAGTACATTACTGAGAACAAAATTTCCGCATTGGCAGATATCCAGACTGCGTTGAATAGGGAATTTAGTAAACCTAAGTTTCAAGTGTAATCAATTGTGGGATTCAAGGAGATATTGATGAAGCCTGGGGAGATGCCCTGCTATTTGGATTAAATATTGAAGTGTACAATTCGGGAAGCCAACATGAACCTAACTGAGGGGAAGCACCGTGAATGGTTCGTGGCCTCACTCCTACCCCACTTAAGGGTTGTACTATCACAACAGAAGATCATGACCCAAGAAAAAGCTTTGGAAATCATGATGAGACTGCATGAGACACCAATGCAAGATGCTAATATGGTGGTTCATAAGATTCACATGCAGTTGCAGAACCTTTGCCTCAAGATGCAAAGTCTGAAGAAAGACAGAACAACTTGGCCGGAGGTGTGCAAATAAGTCTGGTGCCTGAAATGCAAAGGTCAGGGGCATGAGAAGGATCATTGTCCATTCTTTGTGAAATATGTTGCAGCAGGGGGACCAATGCCTCTAAGGCTGGAGACTATGGTAGGGCCAATTACAGGGCCCATGCTATGGTGTGCTATATGCTAGGTAGCTAGGAAATATGCGACCAACAATTGCCATTTGCTGTAGAAATTTGTACATAAACCACAACAACTCGTCTGCAATTTTCTCTCAATCAGTAGGTCATGACGAGCACAATTGTCGTAGTTACGAATTAATCATGGATAGGACACTTGCATACAGGGTGCAAGTAGAAACATAGCCTCCGGACCAAGGCACTGAGTGAGTGCGAGGTGACTATCAGGGGTGCAACTGAGGCCGAGGTGTAGGGGTACCTAGTAGAGGTTGAGGGCAGCTAATTTGTTACAATTATGGAGGACTAGGAAACTATGTGTTTCAAGAAAAACTAGTGTTGGTTCTAACTGCTAGTCCCACTAAGATGGGTAGCTATCTTAGAAACAAACAACGAAAGCCTTTTGAGAGTTCCTTTAAGTGTGATAGATTAGAGGAAAGAAAAGAGGACCAACCTAGATCTTCCGCTTTGATCCTAGCTTGATTTCTCTTTTCCTTGATAGAATTTTCCACTCCTCTCCCACTTGTCCCGCTTCAAAGAGTACCTGTAGAGTCAAAGTAATAGAAAAATATCGAAGAATCTCCATCTAAAACATCATAAACAATGCAGAATCAGAAACACATTGACCATACAATTGCATTCGTAATCAATAAGATTGCATTCGTAATCAATAAGATTCATAAACATACGATTATATGGAGGAAAACTCAAAGGAATTTATTAATAGTAGTGAAAGAGAGCATTACAACCCAGCTACCTGATCCAGCATCATCCTCCCTGTGTAGAAGCCCTCTTCACCTCATGACTAAGCAAATCACCCAACAATGCAATGTCTCTTCTCACCAACAAACCAACAACACTTCCTTACAAAATACAAAAATTCCACCTCGCAGATCTCTCAGATGAGGGATCCATTTATAGATGTCTTGCAAGGGTGTGAGTCAGCTCTGGGTTTTTGATTAGTGTCATTCCACTGATAGTTCTTGGTTCCACTTGGATATTTCATTGATCTCTTACTCATCCTTGGGTGAATTCAAAGAGGCAAGTGTCACAGGAGAAGTTTCAGGAAGATTCCATGATCATCCATTTAGAAAACTTTCTCTTCCATTTTTCTATTCTCACTCATCGCACCCCACAGAAGGCCATTTCAATATGCATCACACATGGCTAGTTTGATAGCCAGTATGCATCGCACCTTGACCATGGAGCAGTCAGTATGTCCATTTTTGGCCAGTTTTGAGTAGTTTTTCAGGTGGAACTTCTGGGAAATGATGTAATCAGTTGACCATGATCCTTTAGGGTATGAAACAACACTTTTAGGGACTAAATAGCCCTTATTTTATGGACATATGAGTTTGGGGTTGCAGTACCCAAATATGTCTATAACAATTGCCCCCTAAAGCATGAGGTCGTAAATCTTCTGATGTGGGGTGAAATGCTTCATCATGAGGATCCGATGTATTCGTACTGGAAGGTGACCTGTATAAGATGCAATACAATACATCATCATCATATTATTTTCATGATCTAGCTGATGCAGGAATTCCCATGCTGAGCTTTATAAATTCATTTTCATGTACATAGGACAGACAATCATCTTCTGTTGCAGACTGGTGGTTCTTCGCATGAGGATTCAACTTCCCTGGATTATATGACTATCTGTGTAGCTTTTGTGTTTAGTTGATGTCTTTATTTCCCTAAATATGTCACAGCCCGAATGGATGAAACTAGATCCGAGGTCTTCAAAACTCGTTCAATATTTGCCCGATGTACAAGTTGATCCATGTGAAAAGATGTTCTAAAGTCGAACATGAAAAGACATTGCTTGATTACCAACCAATAATGTAACTTGTTAACAGACGTGAAAGGAGTCACCGATAATGATGATGACCCTCAAGGTACTACAGTACAATTCACGTGGTGTAAATATATGAGCTGATGTCGAACACCACGCAAAATCTTTCGGTCAAAAGTCATTGATGTAAACCTGTTGCCGGAAGTGAGAAACATGCCATTGAGGCATGCAAGCTTCAAAGTACTGAAAGGGTTGTTTCTATGTCAACTTCTTGGATAATGAGCTAATGTTGACAAGAAGTGACCTGTCATAGGAGGGCCTTGATGTATCCCACATCTATGGCACAAAATGGAGCAAATTATTTTTGTGGAGGTGAAAACGATATGATGATATAAGGTTCAGGAATGGCGGCCATGAAAAATGAAGGGTGGAAGTATTGTAGTGGATGAGGCGTTTGCTGGATGGTGAATTTTTTGAATGACTTCTCTTGAACATATTGGCAACACTGATATGGACTTGGTAGCGTTAACCCCATCAATGGTGCAGAGGACCAATGGTGATGGTGAACGGAAAAAACCAACCCAACTCAGTCATAGTGATGGAGTGAAAGTGTCATGTTCAAGAGCGACCTACTACCAATAAAGTTCTTCAAGTTTTCTTCCCATTTTTCCCCAGTCATTGCTGACCAGTACCTATTTATTTTTGACAAGCTTGAGGAGGATAACATATGCTTGTTCTATAATTTGCCCTTTGGGCAAACCTGTCACTTTGTGTTTAGCGAGCCTAGCGTCAGTGAGACTCGTTCTTGTCTGGGTGGACAAGTTTGTCACTATTATTTTAACGAGTTTAACAACAACAGTAACTCAATCCTTTTAATGTTTAGAGAGTTTGAAAAGGGATGAAAAGGATACTCTAGTAGTCCTTTTTCGTGGCATAATCCATTAAGTCTGAAAAAGTATAAAATAATATGAAAGGGATGACTTTTCGATAGCTTTAACGAGCCGACAAAGACAAGCGCTCGATATTTTTGTTTGATAATCCATGAGGTCCAAAAAGATTAAAATATATGAGAGGGATGGCATTCCCTTTACTTTAACAAGCTAGAAATACCAATAGCTCAACAATACTTTTATTTTTAACGAGTCTAAAAAGAGTTTAAAAGGGACTCATTTTTTAGGAACGAGTGGTATTTTCGGGCAGCAACCAGTTCCAGGTAAGTTTGGAACTTCTCAAAACATGGCAGTGTGAAGAGGGTGGCAATCAGAATCACTCGTCTCATCTGTTCCTAAAAAGGGTGAACAATCTAGTGGATGCATATGGTCGGAAAAAAGAATGGAGGTGACAGTAGGAACACAACCAAGGTTCAAAAGGGCTGATCGCAAAGTGATCACAAAGGTTATTTACCAAAGGTGGTTTCATTTGTTAATGAGCTTGAATCACAAGAAAACTATGCTCAGTGCAGGTTGATTTTTTAACGAGCTTGAACCTTGTGGGAACATTGTTCTTTGACAAGTTTATTTTTTAACGAGCTTAAACCTTGTAGAAACATTGCTCATTTTCCCTTTTATGTAAGCTAGGAACAACCAAACTATAAAGCTAAAAAGATAAAAATGCTAAAAAGCTAAAAAATGAAATTGGTCATTTTTGCTTGTATAAAAAGGTTTGCATGCCCCTAGCATAAAAAAAGTCTTCAATAACCATATGGAAACTTACTGTGGTTAAGCAGGATGATTTTCTGTCAATACTTAGACAAAACAATTCCTGCACTTTTTCCTCCAAATAGATAAAGGTGAAAGGTCACTAGGACCGATCACATAACTTACAGGGAAACTTATCTCTACAGCTGGGTTTGTGTGCAAAATAGACAAGGGTGCATGTACCCTAAGCTTCGTTACATTCACCAGACTACTCGCGATAATTAGGTGGATGGAATGAAGATTCTTTTACGAGATCAAGTGAAAGACTCGACTTGGAACTTTGCTCAGCCTTGTTTCATGTTTTAACGAGGTTGACACCAGTCAATGAACTGTCCTCTGGTGACCTTTGATAACAACTCATAAGGGGTCATAAAGGAAAGATATAGTTTCAATGCCCCCAGTACATATTGTACAACATCACTTAATTGAGTCACGTCATTTGGATTTTCAACTATGAAAACCTCGTTGTGATCGACACTATCAAAATGGTCAGAGTCCTTCTTAATCTTTGATGATGTAGAAGATATCATATGACAGGTTTCCACTGTGGTCACTTCCGCCAGATTACTTGGAAGCGGGAGGGAAAAAGTACCCATTAAGGATGAGTCTTTTAGGAGACCTACTCCGACATGTTGAAGAAATTGAGAACTTCTATGGATCAATGGAATGCTTCCAGTGGCTTGTGAACTGTTGGGGAAAAAGGTTAGTTAGTCAACGATTGTAATTCCACCTTGAAAGGGAAATGCAATCTTTCTAAAATATGTTGACACAATGGCGACCAAAGCATAAATCCAGGGCCTTCCTAGCAAGATATTGTAGTCAAAGTTTCCATCAATGACCTCAACTTCAATTTCTATTGTCTTGCCCCCCAGTTCAACTTGTAAGTTACTTAATATCCCATATGGCGTGTATGTTCTCCCATCAAATGATTTTAATGTTGTTGATGATCGTGATAAGGGTGGCAAGCCTAAAGTTTTCCAGCAACTTATTGACATAATATAGGTAGATGCCCCCTCATCAATGATTGTTCGATGAACAATTTTGTTGAGGGATTTTACCTGTATAAGGAAGGTGAGCTATGCCAGTAACTGAGGTTCGTATCTTTTATGATTAAAAATTACCAGATTGGAATCTGCTGGACCAATCCCACCTATCCCTGATAACAAAGCCTGCTTCTGGGAGGGGCGATTCTGCAGTACTTCAAGTGTCGACATAGCGGATGGCGATTGGGCTAGATCCTCCACTACATTATAATTCTGTGTTGCTCGAGCACGAGGATTAAACATCGATTTATGTACTACTCCCTTTAGCGGTTTTATTGTTAATTCAGGAATGATGGGCGAAACAACTTCAGGAAAAGTTGTTTTCGAACTACTGGGTTGATTCGTAGCCTTGTTCTTCGATGACTGTGGATTCCCATAATCTTTATTCCTTGTCAACATCAAAGCATCATTTTTTTTGTTTTGAGATGGATAGCATAAGCACTTGGGATGGGGAAGCATGATCGATAGCAACCAGGTTTGTTTCTAGGCTCGAAAACAGATTAGTCAACACTGCTGGGGTATTTGAAGTTTTTAAAAATTTCATAACCTCAACTTTATATGGACAATATTTCGTGAAATTATTTTCATCACATATGTAACATGGATAACGAGGTTTCTTTTGCCCAATAGGGTTTTCAGAAGATTTTTTAGGAGGTGAATTTTCCAGTTTCTTCTTATTATTTTTCCCTTTATTCTTGCCCCCTGGTTGCTTAGGATTTTAGCCTTTGTCGGTTGACATGGCATTAACTTCCGAGACAAGAGTTTCTTCATCTTCTTTTTGACTAGAAACCGTACGGGCTTTTTAGATGTAGCCCTTGCGGTTTTTTTGCTTGTTGTTTCGATCACGCCGTCACTGGCATGAGAGTCCTTGTTTGATTTAGGAGGGGGAGGAACGAAAAATTATGGTCTAGGAGCATCAAGAATTTTGTTGTAGAGCGTAGACTGAGTATAAATCAAGTCTAAATATTGTGCACGAGCAATGAATTGCTCTTCAGTAACAACTCCTCCCTTAGCCACATCCTCTGTAATAGAGGGTAATAACGACTTTATAAACCATTCAGCTAAAAGCTAATTAGGAAAACACTTACCATTCTTTGACGATGCTGCCACTCATGAATATGATCATATATGTGAGTGGTTGTCGTCTATTTAAAGTTGGTAAGGGGTTCTGCCCCTGTTTCGTACCTTATGGGTAACTGAAAATGGGTTAAAAAGGTAGTGGCAAGGGTGCTGAAGTTATCAAATGAAGCTCTAGGCAATTCAATATACCATTTTGTTGCTAGACCAGTTAGCATTCATTGAAAAAGGTGAAGCCTAATTGAATAATCATTTAGGGTGTTGGATGAACACCACAAATGGAATGTCATTACATTATTTGATGGATTTTCACCTGGATTTCCATTGAATTTAGGAATATTAGAGGGAAGTTTATTAGGAATCACAGGCCACCAAGGGGCGTAAGAAACTGGATCATTCATCATCTGGTTTAGATCTGGTAATTCTAGAGTTGCTACAAAAGTCAACTGTTGATTCAGGTTAGGCGATGCATACCTAGGATAAGATGGAATCGCCTGAGCAATAGGTCTTTGCATACCAGCATAATGTATTTGATGTTGGTAACTTTGATAAGGTTGATGGGCATAACCATTATAGTATGGTTGTTGATAACCATTTTGGAAATGTGGTTTCCCGTTACTTACAAAGCCTTGTTGCTCAGGTCCTTGGTATGATTGCTAGAATTGCGGTTGTTCATATTGCACCAGCCATGGTTTTTGGACCATTTGCTGCTGTCCAATACTCAATGATTGGCCAAGATTCAGAGTGATAGTACCTGTTTGAGCCTGAGTCATTCCAGGTAACGAGACACTAACCTAAGGTTGTGATTGAATCATGGAGACGAGAGGTTGTTGTATTGCAACCTGAGAGACTTGAGGTTGACATACAATAGGTAGCACTTGCACTTGCAATACAGTCACAATAGTAGGTGTAGTGGGAATATTCGACACAGGTTGGACTGGTTGCATTGAAAATACAACCCTTGGTTGTTCAGGTAGTATTGGTATCCAACCGCTGGGTGTAACTCCAGTTTGACCTGAATTTTGTTGCAAACTCTCATATGGCTTTTCTCCAGAAGGGAACAATGAAAGGGCATACTGTCCCCCATATGGTGGCAATATATTGCTTAAAGGTTAGATCAGCCTCTGAAGACATATTGGATCAACTTGTTGAGTTTCAACATAAGAAATACCAGATGAGATTCCAGATGAAGAAATAGGAACAGACCATGCCGTCGAAACAGTCCCTGAGTGGGCTCCAGCTTGTTGTTGATAACTAGTCGGGACAGACGGTATACTAGCAAAAATTGTAGGAATGGAAACGGGAAGCTCCGCCGTAGCTGTGACAGTTGACACAGTCCTAGATGTTGATGGTTGTTCATACATATTTAGTCTATCCAAAAGATTTCCTAGCGATTTGACAGGAACTTGTGATGAAGGATGATTACAAGAACTAACTTCTGTAGTAGAAGGATGTAAGTGGATTCCAGTTCCAAAATGCACTGGAGTATTGGGTGGAAGATCCTCTACAATCTCTTCTATGGCAATCAATCTAGGTGGAAGAGGTAGACCGTCATGTCCGTAAAATATTTATGGAACTGAAGAAAGTGTAGCTTCTGTCGTAACCGATGTTGGAGGGGTGACACCTTCTAAATTCTGGAACTCAACTTCTAGATGTTCAGGCAAGTGAACTTCAGTTTCCAGATCAGTCCTAGGTGGAGCTGCTTTATGAATAGAGGTGTCTACTGTTACACTAGGATTAGTTCTAATGTCCTCTTGTAACTACGGAACTTTTTCTGTAAAGGTAGATGTACCAGAGATAATTGGAGTAACTGTAGTCTTTGACGATGTTGAAACACAAGTTTCAAATAAATCAGGTGAATTGGACTCAATTAAATGAGACTGTTTTGCTCAGGATGGTTTTGTTATTGGGGTCAAAGACGGTTGACTTGCTAGTCTCCTTGAATGATGGGGTTTTCTTTGATTTTCTTCCACGATTGTGGATTACTTGATCAACTCAAAATTAAAAGGTGAAAACGCTATTTTGATTTAAATGAATTTTAAGACACTTTGATGCAACTTGCTTTTTCAATTTCTAAGAATCAAGAAAAAGCTAAAGATGACTCTAGTCGCCTTCAATTTTTAATGAGATTGAAGTGACAAGTGCTCAAATGGACCTTTTTTTTTAAGGAGTCGAAAGGAACGAAAGTGACTACTTTTGAAATCTAGAGAGAGGGATTACCAAACCGATCGCAAAATTGCAAAATGCACCTTGGTGATAAATGATAGAGAAAATACCAAGGACTTATGTACAACATTCAATCTTCCCAAATGCTTTGTTCAATGCATTGTGATCGATAGCGTGGCAGACACAACTTCCTAAGGATAAAGGATATCAGCCTATTATGGTCTCCCAATATATACTCGACGGTACAGGGAGCACAAGTCCGTACTAGCACTTGTCATATCAAAGAGGAGGAATCACCCAACGTTCGATGAAAACGATAGTTACCAGGTTTTACAATGTGGGAACACGTCTCTAGCCTATATTTCTAGATGTGTTGCATTAGGTTCCAAAGCATTTTTATGTTCATTGAGATTTATTTTAGAGTTGATCTAGCTTAGAAGTTTGTCTTCAAGGTTCACCGTGTGATGTAGATGTAAAATTTCTAAATATGCAATCTAAAATGATAAACACTCATTTATGTTCTTTTAGCAATGAAAATCCTAGCTACAAAGTGTTATAGCTCCAAATCTCACTCTTATGGTTTGTGATGCTGCACTCATGGCCTAGGGCAACCCCTCCTTCCAGACCTAGTCCAAAAATTTAAAAAACAGTGTTTTATTCCCTATACGCGACATTTCCCTGAGTTAAACGCGTGTACACGCGGGTATGTGTATACCCAACCCGCGTGTATGTATTAAAACACTTAAAAAATATATAATTCCTTATTTTCGGGCGGAGATCGCGGGTTTTACCTGCTGATCACCTGTTAGTGCCCGTGGCCCAACTGTTCCCAACCAACTCCTAACTAAAAAACTACTTTCGAGATGGTATAAAAAGACATCAAAGGGAAGGCCTAAGGGAGAGAGAGGAGAGAGAAAAGAGAGCAAGATTATTATGCTGAGATTTTCCCCTTAGACCAGGTCTGAAGTCCTTGGTGCTTTCTGCATTTCCCCAGTGGAGTCGCCAATTCTGGTTGAAGGGAAAGTACCCCTAGGGTCCTTTGGGCTAAGACTCTACCAGACTGAAAATTGCTTATTCAAAGAAACACACACACAGCCATCATCTTTACTTTTAAGCAAATTCTAATGTTAAGGGTACGTACCTAAGGTCCTACGTTCGAGAAGGCCTTTAGGGTCCAAACCCTTCTTGGAGTTCCCTTCTTCTTCCTTTGACTTGTAAGACAAACAAATCAAAGAACACAACAGTACATGTACAAATACTTATGTATAAACCGTCTTTATGCTATAAAGTTAGTTATAAAATCTTTAAGTAACCACTTGCATAAGAATTCAAAACAAGAATCTCATAAGCATAAAGAAAGAAGCGAAGAAGCAAAGAGGAATAAGGCCAGAACGAAGCGAAGAAGCAAAGAGGAATGAGTCTTCAACGCATAAGTCATGGCGGGACTACAGAGCACTCCCGAGCCTACTCAAAATGAAGCAGCATGGGCAACCCAGATCCGTGGAAGGAACATACCTCTGAGTGTCACTGACCAGTTTTCACCTCCCTGCATTGAGCATAGGAACGTTCCTTTCCCAGGAACTAGATCATATGTTTCACCGACACTTGTTCTTTCCACTGTACCATAGCATTCTTTTATTCTTTTTCCGGCTTATCAGAAAAAGACAAAAAAAATTAAATATTCCAAAAAGAGCGGGAACAGGGACATTATTTCCATTTATTGTTGGCAGCTAGAGTCAGTCCTATCGCCCTTGAACAAAGCACTCAAAACAAAGTCTCCTCCGCATGGGTGGGATTTAGTTTGACTTAGGTAAGCCATAACCTTGTTATCGAGTCAGTTCTCCCCCGATTGGTTATCTCTTCCAATCATATGGAGGGTTTGTTCGTCCCTCCTGCATGACGAACTTATACAGATTCATTATATGCTGCCACATAGTCACATTGAGTCGTGCTTTTGTTCAAGGGAAGTTAGCCTGAGTCGGCCTTTCTGCGGTGTCTCTTGACTCATTTTTCAGTCGGCCATCCCTGGTTGTCAGTGTCATGTCTATCATCACATCAGTTATATTGGTCCTTTACTCGTGCCGGTTTGAGAAGGTCCCCATTGACTTCTTGCTGGCGGGTCTTGTCCTTATCGACGATGACACCTTGCTCTGAGGACAGGCCTAGAGCCGCACCCTGGCCCTATTTTCATTATTGATAGGTCACCTTGTGCTCAGCATCGATCAGTATCATGGGTCTTTGACTGAGTGGTTTCCCTTGTGTTCGACATCAGCATACATTATCACACATTGGGATTCGTGCAGTACCTTGGTTTCCATTTGACCCTATTGGTGGATACCTCGCCTCTGTGACAGCTTTCATTATTGGTTGGTTCAGAGGGTTTCTGCCGTGCGCTAGCCACATCTTGTGTACGCCGGAAACGTACTTCGGTTGGGTTACTACGTCTTTTTCGTCCGATTCCTTCCACATTATTGGCCTATGGGTTACACTCGCGCTAGATTGATGGAGGATGCCTTAATGCCTTCCTTCTAGCGGATCTTTCCCTATCGACTCCGACTCATTGCTCTGGGGCAAAGATCTAGAGTCCATTTGGCAGTACCTTGGGGTTTGCAGTCACTAGTGGCAGATTCCTCACTATCGACAGTGGGAAACCATCATTGTCTCCTGATCGATAGATTCTTACAGGTGTTCGACTTCAGCTCATCTCTTCACACTTGTTAGATTGTACTGGGTACCTTGACGCTCATTATCATTATCGGTGAGTAGTCTCGCGTTTGTTAACGGTATACATCAATGACCGGTAATCAAACGATTTCTCACATGGTCAACTTTAGATCATTTTTTCCCATGGTGTAGAAATGTACCATGGCGGTCGGTGAAGACCTAAGGTTGTATCAGCATTCATTGGTTCACTTGACAGTTGCTTCTGTTGCTGCTAGTTGATACCACTCCACCTTATATGTTGCAGTCAGTCATGGCGACATTCTATATGCTGGCACCTGAGTTTGCAGTGTAGTACCATCCTATTCCATCATGTTCAGTTGGTACCTTTTGGGATCAGTCTTTGATATCAGTGATCCGTTGCATCTTTCAGCATCATTGACAGTTTTATATGTGATATTCAGACATGTACTTACTCATTATGGTCAGATGATCCATTATGTATCTTCCAGTCATTTATACTTGTATACTTAGTGGATCCGCTTGTACTTGATATGCGGACATGCTTTACTTTTCCTGAGCATGGGTATGCCCGCCTCAGACAGTGTTTCTTTCTGATCTCCTTTTGGTGGCTTGGCAGGCTGAATTCTGGTGCAGTCCTCCTCGGTTTTTCGACAGAGTTCCTTTCCATGTACTTACATAATATATTTCGGCCATCATGTTCCCCTTTTGACCTCATACATTAGGGGGCAACTGTTATAGCTCCAAATCTCACTCTTATGGTTTGTGATGCTACACTCATGGCCTAGGGCAACCCCTCCTTCCAGACCTGGTCCAAAAATTTAAAGAACAGTGTTTTATTCCCTATACGCGACATTGCCCTGAGTTAAACGCGTGTACACGCGGGTATGTGTATACCCAACCCGCATGTATGTATTAAAACACTTAAAAATATATATAATTCCTTATTTTCGGGCGGAGATCGCGGGTTTTACCTGCTGATCACCTGTTAGTGCCCGTGGCCCAACTGTTCCCAATCAACTCCTAACTAAAAAACTACTTTGGAGATGGTATAAAAAGACATCAAAGGGAAGGCCTAAGGGAGAGAGAGGAGAGAGAAAAGAGAGCAAGATTATTATGCTGAGATTTTCCCCTTAGACCAGGTCTGAAGCCTTGGTGCTTTCTGCACTTCCCCCATTTTGCATAGGAAACCCTTGTTTCCATGTGTATTGGTGATCATTCATCCTTGATATCATCACTGAGTAAGACTTGGAAGGAGCTCTTGTTGGAGGCTTGAGGCTGGAACGAATCCGGGAGGAAGCTTTGCTTGGAGCCTGCTGAAGGTGTTCAGGTGATATCTTTCCGTTATATGTACTTTATTTGCCTTTATATATAAAGAAACACGTCTTTGTTCCGAAAACAATCTTTCTTTATGCTTATGAGATTCTTGTTTTGAATTCTTATGCAAGTGGTTACTTAAAGATTTTTATAACTAACTTTATAGCATAAAGACGGTTTATACATAAGTATTTGTACATGTACTGTTGTGTTCTTTGATTTGTTTGTCTTACAGGTCAAAGGAAGAAGAAGGGAACTCCAAGAAGGGTTTGGACCCTAAAGGCCTTCTCGAACGTAGGACCTTAGGTACCTACCCTTAACATTAGAATTTGCTTAAAAGTAAAGATGATGGCTGTGTGTGTGTTTCTTTGAATAAGCAATTTTCAGTCTGGTAGAGTCTTAGCCCAAAGGACCCTGGGGGTACTTTCCCTTCAACCACAAAGGAAAGAAGATTATGATTTTTTCTTTCAGCAGAGAGCATAGAGCACACACTAAATGCACTTTCCTAAATCAAATTCCATATGCAGTCAAAATGCAAATGCACATGCATGTATTTGTTTTCCACTTTCTTAATGTGTGAATGCCAAAAAGGAAAGCTAAGTACAAATCTGAACTATCTTCTTTCAAAGCGACATTACTAACAATTCCTTTTCAAAACAAAAGGAAGACTAAGATGACACTTTTTGATTTCGAATTCAAAACTGCTTTCAACACTTCAAATACCAATAACTCAAATCAAGTACAATCAATTATCTAGAAGAGGAAGACTTTACAACACTCTTCTTTTGATTCAAAATGACAATTACGACACTTGCATCAAGAGCGATAGTTTGATTAGGCTAATTTCGACAAAGGAAGACTATAAATGATTCATAAATACACAAAAACATTTACAATTACTAACTAATGGAGGCTGAAATATGTGAAGGAAGAAGGTTCCAGCAAGAAGATACTGATCATGAACAACAAAACTACTGAATAGAGCTGAAAACAAAGAGGAAAAACCCAACTTTCAAAGAAGAAAACAGTATCACTCAATCATCGCACCAGCAACACAGGGAAATTTTAAAATATTCCGACACATAGGAAATAGTTAAGTATAACTTGGTCTAGTATAGAGTTAGGTAAATTGTGTTTCTTTACTATGTACATTTTGTAACTTACAATTCGACTGTTCATTCTCTCCTCGGTATTACCAACACTTGATCCATGGCTTAACACCTGATTGGTCCATGATCTCTATTTAAAGAGCATGGAGGGTCATTTGTAGGTTAACCCGTCTATGAGAGAAGCTTATGTAAATTTTCATTCTTTTATTAATAAATTGCCTGAAGTGGCTGCGTTGGCTCAGGGCGTGGACTGTTTCCCTCTTTGAGGGTTTTAACCACGTCAAAAGTACTGGTGTATTGATCTGCGATCTAGTTGTGAGATGTGTCCTTTGGTGTTCTGTCTGAGGAACTTACCCTGTAAATTTCTACATGGTATCAGAGCTATTTGAGGGCCATGTCCGTTGGTGATCCAAATCTGAAGCTGGTAGAACTGCATCCAACTACCGTTTCCTAGATCTACTATTTCTGACTTCTTTCGGGCCGAGAGGACTGCTCTGTTGTGTTGGGAGCATCTGTTCCAGTGAGGAACCCCTTTCGTTTCACGCGAAAAGGTTTCCGGTAGCCCTAGCTGCGTCATTTTTAAGATGTGGAGGTATACATAGTTTATTTGCAGTTTACAGTTATTTTCTCTTTGTTTATTTTGGTTTCAGTTTATTTAGCTTTTAGATACTTGATCTATACCTTTCATTTCTGTGTATGCTCTTTGCCCCGCGACTCTATGCGATCTGGGCAAATCAGAAACAGAAAGGAAGGATTTTTCTCATGCGTATGCTCCTTTCCGCTGCGCCTTAGTGTGATCTCGGAAAATCAGAAACATTGAGAAAAATATTTAGTTTCCAGCTAAAACTAACTTCGAGCCGCAAGGTTCATTTTTTTTGTATGTCCGTGTTGGGTTTTGTGTTTTTGTTTTGTAGGGAAAAAGAGCTTTCTCAAAGCAAGCACGCAACCCAAAGCATCAACCCCCCTCTCTCTCTCTCTCTCTCAATCTTTTTGTATAGCTCACTTGGTCCAAAGCTAATTTATGAGAGTAGAGGTCTTGAGTTCAAGTCTCCTTTTTGTGGGGGCGGAAATTTTCATTTCCTCACATTCCCGCACTTCGTCGGTGACTTCATCAAAGTTTCTTCAAAAAGCCATAACTTCTTCATCCGGAAGCCGTTTTCAGAACCGTCTTTTTTTAAATAGCCTAATTTTTCGAGATCGGTCCATTGGAACACTTAGCTTCAGCATCTATATCTTCAGTTTCTGTTAAAATGGAAATTCCATGCCAAGTTATTCTTGACAGTACCAACTACTTCCAATGGTGGTCCTACATTGTGGATTTACTTAGAATTAAAGGTCTCTACAGAATGGCCACAGGCCAAGAAACCAAACCTAAAGATGAAGATAAGGCAGCTAAATGGGAAAATAGGCAAGATCAAGCACGTGGGTTGATAGGGATGTTTATTTCTCTAGATCTTAGATTCCATATTACAGAACTTGATACTCCTGATGAAGCATTGAAACAGATTACTAAAGTTTTTGGAATCAAAAATGAACTTAGAGCCCATAAACTTGAAAATGAGTTGCTTACATTGGACCCCAATAATTTTTCTTGCATTGAATATTTTTTTTCCAAGTTTAAGACCCTTAGACTTCTCTTGGAAGGTGTTAAGGTTAAGAAAGAAGATAATAACCTTATCTATTCCATTCTTACTAAGTTGGGACTAGCCTACTCTGTGTTTGTTTCCACCTTCCATTCTACAAGAGAAGCCTTAATTTCTCAAGGACAAGACTACAAGTCCCCTTCCTTTGATTCTTTAATAAGAGAACAAGAAAACCTCTTACACCTTAGTCTTCTTAATCTTGGAAACTCTTCTAAGAAAGCGTTAGCCGCCCAGCAACAACAAAATCCAAAGAATCCTAAGAAGTTGTATCCTAAAAAGAATGGTCCTAAACCAAACAAGGGTCCTAAGCAATCTCAGCCTCAAAATGAAAAATCATTTCAACAAAATGATAAGACAAATAAAAACAAAGGGAAGAAGACTGATATACATTGCAACTTTTGTAATCGAGATGGCCACTTAGAATCCAAATGCTTTAATAAGATGGAAGCCTTGGAAGTAGCAATGAAGAAGCATAACATCCATTTGGAGCACCCTTCAACTTCAACTTCATCTTCAGGAATGGCACTTTCTGCATGTGGTTGTCAAGCATCTCAGTCTGGCTATGCACTAAATGTATCTTCTTCTTCTCATTCTCATGAGTGGCTCATTGATTCTAGAGATTCTTACCACATGGCCAAAAACAAAGCCATGTTTTCTTCTTTAAATGATTGTAACACCAAAAATATATATGTTGGTGATGATAGATCTCTTAGTGTTGTAGGGACTGGAACTGTTCATATAGACAATGGTCAGTTTAATGATGTATTATGTGTTCCAACCTTATCCTGCAACCTTCTATCTGTATATCATATAACTCATTCAGGTGAAGGTAAAATCGTTGAATTTTCACCTAACGATGTTGTAATTAAGGACCTAACAGATCCTAGACAGATTTTAGCTACTGGCATTACTGATGATTCTACAAGGTTGTATAAGTTTCACAACTTTGGGTCATCAAATCTTCCCTCAGTATTTGTTGTTCATAATGATGAGGTGAGCAAACTTTGGCATGAGCGATTTGGTCACATAAACTATCGCTCTCTTCAGAATCTATGTAAAGAAAATATGGTGATAGGTCTTCCAATGGTATCTTGCAGAGATGGTGTTTGTTCCGGATGTGTACTCGGAAAACATCATTGGGACAGTTTTGAAAAACGTGCCTCTTGGCACGCCTCAGCCCCTTTACAGATCATGCATAGTGATTTATGTGGTCCACTTCTAGTTGTTTCATTCTCTGGCTACAAGTATTTCTTAACTTTCAATGATGATTTCTCCAGACACACTTGGGTATACTTCTTAAAACTCAAGAGTGAAGTATTTAACATGTTCATGGCCTTTAAGGCCTTTGTTGAAAAACAATCTGGACATCAAATTCTTAAGCTAAGATCTGATAATGGCGGAGAATATGTTAACAAAAAATTCATCAACTTTTGCACTGAGAATGGAATTCAAATGCAACATACTGTTCCATATACTCCACAACAAAATGGTGTAGCTGAAAGGAAGAATCGCACCTTAAAGGAAATGGCTAATTGTATGCTTCAATCTAAAAGACTTAGTCTTAATTATTGGGCAGAAGCAATTAACTGTGCAAATTACATAATAAATCACACTCCTACTAAGGTTTTAAAGAATATCACTCCAGAAGAAGCATGGAGCTCAATCAAACTAGATGTAAGTCACTTTTGTGTTTTTGGAAGTGAAGCATGGGCCCATATTCCAGATGAGAAACATAAAGCTTTAGAACTTAAGAGTGAAAAATGTATTTTTGTTGGATATTCTGAAGATGTCAAAGGATATAGACTTATTCCACTTAAGTCCAAAAATGTCATCATTAGAAGAGATGTAAAGTTTGCTGAAAATATATCGGCCTGCGAGCCTAGTTCAGTGGATGTGCCACCTCTCCTTATCTCTTCTACTTTTGAAAATATTTCTTCTTCAGATGATGAAAGCGAGGATGAAAATCCTCCCCCGCCTTCTCAGGATCCTCCTTCAGCTCCTCCGCTTCCAAAATGGGTCTGTGCTACTCGAGATGCAGCAGGTGATTTTGCCAGTGATCCTACAGATCAGTGACGTACACGTTCTTAGTTTGATAGAGCCTCTTCTTTACTGGCTCAAGCTTCAGTGAATTATGATCCTGACACCTTTGCAGAAGCTTCAGGCCATCCAGATTGGGAAGTAGCTATGAATGAAGAATATCATTCATTATTGGCAAATGATACATGGGATCTTGTTCCTCTACCAAACGGATGAAAACTTGTTAGATGCAAATGGGTTTACAGAACCAAGTATGGACCAGATGGGAAAGTTGATAAACATAAAGCTCGTCTTGTTGCTAAGGGTTTTTCACAAATTGAAGGCATTAACTATACTGAAACCTTCTCCCCTGTTGCCAAAATGAACTCTATCCGCCTTGTTCTTTCCCTTGCTGCCTCTTTCAAATGGGAAGTCCATCAGATGGATGTTAAATCCGCCTTCTTGCATGGGGACTTGCATGAAGAAATCTATATGGAACAACCTATTAGATTTATACAAACAGACTCCAGCCTTGTATGTCGGCTTAAGAAATCCCTTTATGGTCTCAAGCAAGCTCCTCGAGCTTGGTATGCCAAAATGGATAACTTTCTTTTAGAAAATGGCTTTTCTAGGTATCATTCTGACAATTTTGTCTACACCAAGAAACTGGGCAAGTCTCTTATCTTTCTTGTTCTTTATGTTGATGATATTATCCTGACTGGTAGTGATCCCAACCTTATAAACCATGTGAAGACTAGCCTTAAAAGGAAGTTTGAAATGACAGACTTAGGAAACTTACGTTATTTTCTTGGTCTTCAAGTCTTGCAATCCAAGGAAGGTATTTCCCTTTCCCAGTCCAAGTATGCCTGTGATATTCTACGCCATTTTCACATGGAAGACTATAAGCCAACCCCTTCTCCCTTTCAGTCTGGAGTCAAACTTTCAGTCACTTGTACTTCTCCTGAAGTTGATGCTACCTTATACCGTCAACTTGTAGGAAAAATTTTGTATCTAACCCATACTCGTCCTGACCTTTCCTTTGTTGTTGGCCTTGTTGCCTGATTTATGCAAAACCCACGTGAAAGTCATTGGAAAGCAGCTAAAATAATACTTTGGTATGTTCAAGGTACAGTTCAATTTGGGATTCATTATAGTGCCGAAGCATCTCCTCTATTGGTTGGTTTCACTGATTCTGATTGGGCTGGTGACCCTGATGATCGGAAGTCTACTGCAGGTTATGTGTTCACTCTTGGTTCAGGACCTATTACATGGGCTTGCAAGAAACAAGGTGTCATTTCTCTTTCTTCAGCATAAGCAGAGTATCGTGGTGCCGTAGAAGCTACTAAGGAAGCCTTGTGGCTTCGTCAGATTCTGTCAGAGTTTGGCTTTCAGCAGCAGCATCCGACTACACTTTGGTGTGATAATCAAAGTGCCATTCAACTATGCAAAGATCCAGTCCAACATCAATGCAGCAAACACATTGAACTGCACATGCACTTCATCAGAAAGCTCATCCACGACCATGTTCCTGAAGTGCAATATTGTTCAACAGATGATCAAGTTGCAGACATCTTTACAAAGGCTCTCACAGAGGCGAAGTTCACTAAACTTCAATTTATGGTTGGAGTTTAGGAAGTTGTCACTAAGGGGGGATAGGCTCTAGTGCCTCCTTCCTTCTCCTATTGTGTCATATTTGTAAATCCTTCAATCCTATCCCAAGTTGTTCTTAAGGGGGGATGTTAGGATATTCTGACACATAGGAAATAGTTAAGTATAACTTGGTCTAGTATAGAGTTAGGTAAAGTGTGTTTCTTTACTATGTACATTTTGTAACTTACAATCCGACGATCATGATATGTAGTGATCTGACGGTTCATTCTCTCCTCGGTATTACCAACACTTGATCCGTGGCTTAACACCCGATTGGTCCATGATCTCTATTTAAAGAGCATGGAGGGTCATTTGTAGGTTAACCCGTCTATGAGAGAAGCTTATTTCAATTTTCATTCTTTTATTAATAAATTGACTAAAGTGGCTGTGTTGGCTCAGGCCGTGGACTATTTCCCTCTTTGAGGGTTTTAACCACATCAAAAGTACTGGTGTATTGATCTGCGATCTGTTTGTGAACGGTGTCCTTTGGTGTTCTGTCTGAGGAACTTACCCTGTAAATTCCTACAGGAAACGACGGTGCATCTCACCTGCAACACATGGGAGGTGCGATGCATCCATGTTGCGCAGTTACAAGCAGTGCGATGGACCAAGGAGTGAAACTGAGCTTGGTTTTTGCTCAAAATTTGGAGCTAAGTTCAGTGATTTAGGCTGAGTAATGATGGACAGTAAAAACAAAGCATAGGGGTAAGATCTGATGAGGTTTTGAGCTACCACAAGGGCACATAGAATGCTTTGTAAGTTAGATGTTCAGTTCATAAACCAACCCGGAGATTGACTGAAGCAACATTCATCTACTTCGCAACTGCATAGCAAAGGTGTTTCGAAGGCTAGCTAGCTAAATCCAGGCTCCAACTGCAGTTTATAAAGAAAACAATAAACAAACAAAACAAACTATTCGTTCCCCAATAGAGTCACCATTTTGTTTTAGGGAAAACTAGTGTCGATTCAAACTACTCATCCAACTAAGATGGGCAGCTATCTTAGAAACAAACAATGAAAGAATTTCGAGAGTTACTTTAAGTGTGATAGATTAGAGTGAAGAAAAGAGGACCAACCTGGATCTTCCGCTTTGATCCTAGCTTGATTTCTCTTTTCCTTGATAGAATTTGCCACTCCTCTCCTACTTATCCCGCTTCAAAGAGTACCTATAGAGTCAAAGTAACAAAAAAATATCAAAGCATCTCCTTCTAAAACATCATAAACAATGCGGAATCAGAAACACATTGACCATACAATTGCATTCATAAACAATAAGTTTCATAAACATACGATTATATGGAGGAAAACTCAAAGAACTTTGTTAATAGTAGTGAAAGAGAGGATTAAAACCTAGTTGCCTCATCCAGCATCATCCTCCCAGTGTAGAAGCCCTCTTCACCTCATGAATAAGCAAATCACCCAACAATGCAATGTCTCTTCTCACCAACAAACCAACAACACTTCCTTACAAAATACAAAATTCCACCTTCCAGATCTCTCAGATGAGGGATCCATTTATAGATGTCTTGCAAGGGTGTGAGTTAGCTCTGGGTTTCTGATTAGTGTCATTCCACTAATA
Source organism: Pinus tabuliformis (assembly GCA_031772625.1). Lineage (NCBI taxonomy): Eukaryota > Viridiplantae > Streptophyta > Pinopsida > Pinales > Pinaceae > Pinus > Pinus tabuliformis. The sequence continues at coordinate 722,441,605 of CM062807.1, forward strand.
GTTCTTGGTTCCACTTGGAGATTTCGTTGATCTCTTACTCATCCCTGGGCGAATTCAGAGAGGCAAGTGTCACAGGAGAAGTTTCTGGAAGATTCCATGATCATCCACTTATCAAACTATCTATGCCATTTGTCTATTCTCGCTCATCACACCCCATAGAAGGCCATTTTAGCATGCATCGCACCTGGCTAGTTTTGCAGCCAGTATGCATCGCACCTTGACCATGGAGTAGTCAGTATGGTCCAGTTTTGGCCAGTTCTGAGTAGTTTTTCAGGTGGAACTTTTGGGAAATGATGTAATCAGTTGACCATGATCATTTAGGGTATGAAATTACACTTTTAGGGACTAAATAGACCTTAGTTTATGGACATATGAGTTTGGGGTTGCAGTGCCCAAATATTTCTATAACAGCTACCCCCTAAAGCATGAGGTCGTAAATCATCTGATGTTGGGTGAAATGCCTTATCATGAGGCTGAGACGTATTCGTACTGGAAGGTGACCTGTATAAGATACAATATAGTACATCATCATCATATTAATTTCATTATCTACTTGAGGCGGGCATTCCCATGCTCAGCTTTATAAATTCATTTTCATGTACATAGGACAGACAATCATCTGTCGCTGCAGACTAGTGATTCTTCGCATGAAAAGTCATCTTCCTTGGCTTAGATGACTATATGTGTAGCTTCTGTGTACAATTGATGTCTTTATTTCCCTAAATATATCACAGCCCGGATGGATGAAACTAGATCTGGTGTCTTCAAAACTCATTAAATCTTTGCCCGATGTACAAGCCAATCCGTCTGAAAATATGTTCTAAAGTTGAACATGGAAAGACATCGCCTGATTACTAGCCAATAATGTAAGCTATTAACAGACACAAAAGGAGTCACCAATAATGATGATGACCCTCAAGGTACTACAGTACAATTCACGTGGTGTGAATATATCAGCCGATGTCGAACACCACGCAAAATCTTTCGGTTGAAGGTCATTGATGTAAACCTGTCACCGGAAGTGAGAGACTTGCCATTGAGGCATGCAAGCTTCAAAGTACTAAAAGAGTTGTTTCTAAGTCAACATCTTGGATAATGAACTGATGTTGACAAGAAGTGACCTTTCGTAGGAGGGCCTTGATGTATCCCACATCTAAGACACGAAATGGAGCAAATGATTTTTGTGGAGGTGAAAATGATCTGATGATATAAAGTTCAGGAATGGCGGCCATGAAAAATGAAGGGTAGAAGTATTATAGTGGATGAGGCGTTTGCTGGATGGTGAATTCTCTGAATGACTTCTCTTGAACATATTTGCGACAATGATATGGACTTGGTAGTGTTAACCCCATCGATGGTACGGAGGACCAATGGTGATGGTGGATGGAAAAACCGAACCAAACTCAATCACGGTGATGGAGTGAAAGTGTCATGTTCAAGAGTGACCTGCTACCAATAAAGTTCTTCAAGTTTTCTTCCCATTTTTCCCCAGTCATTGCTGACTAGTACCTCTTTATTTTTGACAAGCTTGAGGAGGATAAGGTGAATGGTAGTGGATTGAAGCGATACACCTGTGACCCAACTAAGTGAATATATGAGGGAAGAATAGTCTTAGTGCTCTAGGTAGCTAAAAGGAAGCACGAGACTATAAACTACACTACTCGAGTTGGGCAGTTGCGCGATTGGGGAACTTTGCTGAATGAATAAATGTCACAGAGCCCATAGAAGCATGCAAGAAGCTGCGCTACCAAAGGAAAAACCATGCAAGGTAGCCGGAAAGTGACCTTTAAAGTCACTGTTCATGATTTGACGATGAGAAAATGGCCAAATGGAGCAAGGGGGGAGGGGGGAAACATTTAAGTCAGAATTTATGAACTAGATCTTTGAAAATATGTCACCTATCTAGCATTAATGAACTAATTGTGGGGGAAATGGTCGGATTTGAATTCGAAAATGCCTATAAATTACAATGGGTTTCCCAGTAGAAAACACTTGGAATTTTGAGAATTGAGGTGTTAAGTTCCCAGGCACACATGAACCGTGAAAAATTTGAAGCAATGATAGCAAGTTCAATGTTTGGGACATTAGCAAAGGAGACACGGGAGTTGTTGCATAGCATCATGTCGACGTGAGCTAAGACTGTAAATATTGGGGAAGAAATGACAACTGAAGGAGTTGTTCCAGGGGTATCCATGGCAGCTGAGGGAGTTTCCCCGGAGGTTGTAACTACAGAAGCACCAGTTGAAGTACCTAAGTCACCACGGTCACCCAGGTTGAGGCCCACCCCGACCAAGGAGGGTTCGAAGAATAGGAAAGACAAGCAGGTTGTGACACCACAACTGGTGCACGCGTCACCTAGAAAGCACCCAAAGAAGGATAAGCCCACCGCGTAGGAAAAGGACAAGGTGATTCACTTAGAGCCAATAGAATAAGTCGAAGAAATACCCATGGATGATGAGGATATTGCGATGGAAACTGAGGATATTGAGGTTGATAGGTTTGACCCCATTTCTAAGCTACCTGAGTACATTCCTTTGCACAGGGGTAAAACGAAGGTGTCGAAGGATATTGACGAGAGTAAGGTCACCCTACTCACACCCCTACTGCCAGAGAAAATTATGTTTGAGGGACCGTGCTTGGGGCGTATGCCCCTTTTAAAATTGGAAGACTGGGATTTAGCTAACACGAAGAGTTTCCCTCATTTAGCGATAGACCAACATATGCACCGTGTCTTCCACAAAAGCACTGGAGTGACCACTTTGGAACCGAGGAAGTGGCTGAATGGCGTGGACAAGGGAGACCTACTAAACCTGTTGTGGGTGTCGCATTACAACCACATGCCCATCACGATGATCATGATCAAGAAGCTATTGTTCTTGGTGCATGATGGGTTTCTGTGGCTGGAGGAGTCTATACCCATCACTAACATGTTGATCCATAGGGTCACGTGGCTGCTGCACTTAGGAGGAAATGATGGCGATAGCACTATGACGAAGTTAAAACGTCAGCACGCACTATCGCCGTCATGCAGAGGTTGGTAAAGCTACATGAGTCCAACGCTTTGAAAGAGCAGGTAGATGCATCCCAACACAAGGAAGAAGTGTTGAAGGTTCGCTTACAGCCTTGGCTGGACGAGGCCTATTTGATCACAGTTATAATTGAAGGCAAGCTAGTTAGTTTGCAAAAGACTTAGTAGAAGATTTAGTCAGACATCGTAGGGCCAACAATGGAGCAGTTGGTCGAGCAGATGAAGTAGGTGGCAACACAGTGTACCGTCGAAGTTGCAGTATTTCAAGTCAAGCTAGGAGGTATTCATGATAAGATCTTCACGCCAGCTGACTGACTCGAGGGCGAGGCACCATGTTTTTGTTGTGGGGCTGTTGGGAATGGGTCCCCTGGGGGTCAATTTTGGGATTAAAAACCCAAGTTTTGGGGCAAAAGGCTCGAAGTTTGTATAAATAAATGTAAAGTCTTCACATTTTGTAGTCGTGGAGCGTGAATATATCAAGAGTCAAAAAGGGTTTTCTTCCCTTAGTCTAGATAAGTTGTGTCAGCTTGATGAGATCCACCCTTGGTCCACAGACCATGGGATTGTATAAAAAGGAGGTCTTAGAGGACTCTAAATTAGTCAGTTTAGAAAATTTTAAGTGCTTGATGAGTCTCTGAAGAGCTAAGAGGGAGAGTCTTAGCGTAGGAAGAGGCTCTGTAGCTGAGTGCACAGAGGCCTAGGGTAGAAGTCCACAGCTGAGTGTGCGGACCCCTGCAACTGTGTGTGCAGGGCAGATAGAGCTTGTATTGAAAATCTAAATCATCAATAAAGAGAAGTATTTTGAAATTACTGTGTATTTTTCCTTTGTGGATCACATGTGATTATGTTATGTTAAGTTATGGGCTTATGTTATAATGCTAATTTGATGCGTGAATGTATATGTTTCTATCTGTTATATGAACGCAAATAGGGATATATGTTTACGCAAAGATAATATTAATTGCATCATAAATTTGGCGAACACTTAAGATGAGTCAGGAAATTATACAATAATGCACTAACAAAGGCCCGTAAGTACTTGAGCCACTGGTTACAATCATCTACCTTCGCGAAGGTTCTAAGAGACGAAAGAGAAAGTACATCGATAAGCCCTAAAGGCTTATCGATCTATGCAAAGGAAGAGTTTAAGGTATAAAAATGACATCACAACCATCTCAGGGTATGAAAAATTGGTTCTTGCCTCCCCCATACTGCTTTGGGTGAGAGCTCAATCCGCGCTCCGTGGACTGATACTAAAAGGGCCAGTAGTGTAGGTATTTTCTTGGTTGACTAATGTTGAACCTGGTTCAGGGCCCATCAAGCCAACAGTTTGCAATACAATTCTCAGATGCTTTTCATGTTCCTCTTGATTCTTAGAGTAAATAAAATTTTCATCAATGAAAATAAGCATAAGCTTATCTAAGTATGGCTAAAAGATATTGTTCATCAGACTCATAAAAGTCACAGGGGCATTCGTAAGACTGAAAGGTAGCACTACGAACTCATAATGACCATAACGAGTTGAAAAAACAATTTTACAAATTTCTTCTTCCTTAATCCTTATTTGATGATGCTCAAACCTTAAGTCAATCTTGGAGAACACACCTTCTCCCCCAACTTGATTGAATAAATCATCAATTCAAGGTAAAGGATATTTATTTTTGATAGTCAGTTTATTCAACTGATGATAATCAATACATAATCTTAGAGTTTTGTCCTTCTTTCGTACAAACAATACAAGAGCTCCCCAGGGAGACACACTAGGGCGGATATATCCTTTATCAAGTAGCTCTTGCAACTGCATTTTGATTTCTTTTAATTTAGGTATACTCATACGGTACGGAGTTCTGGAAATAGGAGTTGCACTTGGAACTAACTCAATTGTTAAATCAATATCTCACTTGGGTGGTATATTAGGTATGGATTCAGAAAACACATCAACAAAGTCTTGAATGACAGGAATATCTTCCAGAGAAGTCATCTTTCTCTTGGAATTTGTATATCCTACCTATACAACATAAATTTGACAACCTTTCCTAATGCATTTTCCCAGCTGGTTAGTAGTAATAGGACGTAACTTAATATTTTTCTTAATCCCTTGAATTTCCCTTCTGTCTCCCGATTTAGTGAGGTAACTAACAGATTTTCCCTTACAATCTACTAAGGACCAATGTCCTTCCAACCAATCCATCCCTATTAGTACATCATATGATCCCAATGGGAGTATGTTTAAATTAACATAAATCTGTTGTCCCGAAATATCCATAGGACAATGTTCTATTTTTGCAACTACCCTTCACTTCGCCCCTATAGCTAATTGAACTAAGCAGGGTTTTTGAAATTTACTACTTTGTAATTGGCATCCCTCTACAATCTTAGGACTAACATAGCTTAAGCTAGCACCCGGATCAAACAAAATAGAGACAAGTTGATTAGCGATCATACCTTCGCAATCAATAATGGTGGGCTGGTATTCTTCCTGATGGTCTCTAGTGCAACATTAATCCTAGGCATTCTTTTCGCCACCTCCCCAACCATGGAGGCTTCTTTATTGTTCAAAAGCTACTCCATTCTTGCTCTATGCAGACAATTTTTGTAATAATGGGGTTCTCCACACCCCCAACACTGAAGAGTTTGTTTTTGTTGTTGGTCATTACTAGGCTTATTAACTCCCTCAGTCTCCCTACTTTCAATAGATACTGGAACCTTTGGTTTATTCTTTACCAGAAATTTACTAAAGGTTATTTGTTGGAAATTCCTTCCACTGACAATTTTTGTCATCTATTTGGGGGAAAAATTCTTCCCCTCTGGTTCAAACCTCCTTTTAAACCTTCACTTTTCTATTTCATTTGTTGATAACAGATGCAAGATTTTCGCACAACATCGCCCATCATTTTTGGATAGTCAAATTCTAGCTTCTCCTTCATGAAATTATGTAGACTGCTAATAAAATGTTGAATCTTGCCATTTTCTTCCTGCATATATGGTACATACTGTAGTAAGGAGGTAAATTGTTTCACATATTAATTCATAGTTAAGGCTCCCAACCTTAAGTCATGGAATTCCTTCTCTTTTTCATCATAATAGTGCTCCATCAAGTATTTATCCTTGAAATGCTTCTGAAATTCTTTCCATGTGACCTACTCTTCATCAATTTTCCTTACAATTTTTATTTCTTCCCACCACAGGGTGGCCTTACTTTTTAGTTGATAAACTACAAGCCACACCTTCAATTTATTGTTATAGTCATAGATCTAGAAATATTTATTCATATCTATTAACCAAGCTTCCATCGCTTCCTCTATTTCACCTTCAAAAATTGGGGGTTTTATCTTTTTAAATTCCCCTTGTAATTCAGTTTTCTGTCTTTTTTATTTTCGCTGATCAGAAACATTATCAGAACGTCCTTCATCATCCTCATGTCTTTCCTCTGATTCAACATTATCTTCCCCTTGATGGACAGTCACAGTTTTCTCTCTATTACTAGCACTGGGGTTTGGCCCACGTTGATTTTGTCGATCAGACAAGATTTTCAAAATTCTCTCTTGTTCTTGTCATAATCTCTCATTATCCATTCTCAAGTTAGTCATCTCAGCACATAACTGTTGAATGGTTTCGAGTAGGGAAACATTGGCCTGACGAGATTCTTCTCCCAACTATATCCACATATCTAGATTAGCCCCTACATATGTCACACCTGACTGGTTTGGTGGCTTGGAGTCCCTCTACATTATGTTCTTGTGGTTCCCTGCCCTTCTTCTCTCTCTTTATCTTTATCTGTGTTCAAGCATTCACACCCAGTTCCACTTAGTGTTTTTTTGGATGTATAATATATTCATATATATCCCAGAAGCCTCAGTGTCATAATCCTAGGCTCTGATACCATATGTAACATATACTTACTCATGGCACATAAAATAATATAAAACAAAGAATTAATTCTCAAAAGTTACCATGCACGAACCATCACAACACTTAGGAGATACATAACATTATGTAATTCTTACCCTCTACATGATATGAAGGCTAAAATTAAATACAATTTTCATTTGATATTTCCAATGTTGTTCCATCCTGAGGTCATTTAATTTATTAAGTGTAGTAGGAGGGATTTGCTGTCATCCAAATCCTTCATTTACCATAGTTGTACACCTTCCAAACCCTTCCTTGCAGTTGGAGGTTCCTCCTACCATCGATGCACTAGATCCCGATCCAACGAATGAGCCGCGACCAGGAGGAATGTGATAACTGACTACCTCCTCCATTGGGTAGCTCACGACTTTCGAACAACAAATTTCCTATGGAGAGCCTCTCCAAGTCGAGGGTTTTCTAACATGAGGTTTTTTCTCACTAAGGGCCCTAAATGGCTAAACCGTCCATTGTGACCCAACTTCTACCCTTCACTAAACCTACATCTCCTTTCTTCCAAGTCGAGCACGGGTTTGATTCTCTCACTAGTCACTTTTGCTCCCTACGAGAACGTTCTAGCTACGGTGATGTCTCTACTCCTCCCTCTGCAATGTATGCATCTAGAGTGCAAGCCAAACAATGCTTCAACGAAGGTTCCGACACATGTAAAGGTGGTACCATACCCTAACAGGTTCAGTTATGTTGCATGCGTTTCGCCACTACTCACCCTTATCAAATTCTTTGGCTCACAAAGCTCCTCGTGGACTTTGTTGCTGTCAAGGATTCAATTTACAGATACGTTTTCCCCTCTACCCCTGTCTAAACACTTGTTAATGTTTTTCTATTCATTGAACCAGTTTAACTCTCAACAACTTCCTCTTGAAGGTACCTGAGGAATCCTCACTGTAAATTTTTTAAGTTTATGAATTCTATCAGCAATAAACCCACAAGTTTCATGCTCTTAATTTAGTTTGATCTTTTCACATGGTCTCAAATCTGTAGTTTGGTTTTGGAACAAAATTTCTTGTTAAAGTGATCCCAGCTGCGAAGGCCATAACCTCTGTCCAGTTTTCTAGTGACAAGGAATATAGGGTTCCACACTAGGGTTTAACTTTTGTCTTTCTAACTTCAGAATTGTGCTAATTTTTAATGTCTATTCATGTAAAGAGTAACTTTCTTGGACTCGTTGGTGAGTTAATGTCCATTCTATGACTTAATGTATATATTCTATATTTTGTGACTACATAATGAATGCGGTAGGATTCATACATGTTTATATTTATTAATTTTTGCTATTAAAGAATGAATGCAGCAAGGGTCATACATATATATATTTTTTAATTTTTCTATTAGATAGTGAATGCGGTAACGTTCAACCTTATGATATATTTTCCTTCACAATTGTTTATGGCTCTGTCCAGTCTTTATGATTAATGTTTATATAAATCTCAGATGTGGGGGTTTTCTTGTGCGTAATCCATGTGCAATGAACTTGATTCTCTTGGTGCGCTGTTATATTTTCCGTATGAGATGGCTTAAGATTTTATTAAAGGTTTGGTTGTAGTTTTTAAAGCAAAGAATACAAGGCCTTAGAATAATTCGATGCTAGGGAGTGCCATGAAACTAATATATTTTGTAGTCATGCTAGAACCTGAATGTTTAATGTTTTTCTTTTTTTTTGAATATTTATACAGTTGGTAATGCAAAGTTTTACTATTCTTTACATTAGTTCATAAGTCTTGCAACAATAAACTATGACTATGCATATTATGCAATGTACCAACCCCTTTTATGTCTTTCTACATACCTACAGAATGGAGCTTCAGCACTTCATAATCTGAATTATTTTATCATATACAAATCTTCATTCAGACAATACCTAATAATAACCTTGTGATTATTTATCCACAGAACTGTATACTGGAATGAAGTAAAACTTAAGTAACTAAATCATACTTATCTGTTTCCATCGGCTAAACAACCTCAGACTTTTTTGAAGATCTCTCCACCTAGCCTCAAGTCTGGAAATGATGTCTAGACTCTACCCCGAGCTCTTTCTCCTCCAGACATAATTTATAAGGTCTCTCTTTAATCTGGGTAACTTGAAGCATTAGGACTAATTGTCCAACATCAAGTCACATACACTTATAAATTCTCTTCAGATCTCCCACTGGTTTATCTCACCTAGCTTAAGGAGTTTCTGATGGAAACCCTCTGCCTTTTGACCAATCTATTCCTTTCCTCTCTTCAATTCTCTAGCCCCCTAGGCCTTATCCAAATTCCTATTTTCAGGAAAAGGGTGAGTAACCACCTTAACTGTCTCAGGATGTTTAACAATTGTTTTCTATTCTTGAAAATACTTTAATTCTTATTATGTATTGTTTATAAATTATTTTGGCCAACTTAGCCACAATTCTTTGGTATTTCCATTGAACACAGATGATGATAAAAACTGAGCAATATAGTAACAGCAAAAGTAAAAAAAAGATAAATTCAATAAAATAAGTTAATTGTTCATGTGACGTGAGGTTTCACAAATACATTGCCCCTCAATAAACATGACAACTCTGGTAGGGAATTCTCACTACATGAGGAGAGAGGTTGTTCTGATAGGTGAGGGTAGAGTTATTACAGATGAAACATGGGTGGGGGGAGAGTGAGGTGTCGACAGAAAGTTGGTTCCAAAGTGATGTCAAATATGAAGAGGAAAGCTGAATAGAGGTCTTGAAAATATGTGAAATCAAAAAGAGTGGAAGAGATTAGAAGTAAGCCTTGAATGTTAACTAATCCTTCGAGATATTATAAAATATTAGTTTAGAATTAGTTTACAGAAATTATAAAAACTACCACTTGGTCAGTTGTAATCTGGAAACTATCTCAGATTATATAAATACTTGAGGATTTCACTTACTAAGGAATCGATTTAATTGTGGAGTTCATTTTGTTTTTCCTGTAATAGTGGTATCAGAGTGGGTGAGGGTTGGCATCGGCATAGGTACAATTGAACTCCATTAGTGTGTCTGTATGATATGGGTTGACTGTGCACTGAATAGTTTATGTTGGCGGATTTTGTAACCACTAGTGTGCGTTGAATGGTTTAAGGGACCACTCCTAGGAGTTTTTTGAAACCCACCAGCGTACCCTTCTAATGGATATATGTCATTGATTTCCATGTTGTTTCATCTTTCCTTGTTAAACACTGGTGATTTTGGTATGTCCGTGCACCATTGATATGCGACGACTATTGATTGGGTTGACTTACGTGTTGTCCCCACCATGTCCGTCATTTGTTGTAAAATATTTTAACATCGTTTTGTCTCCACCAATGATATATGTTGTGAATTTCTTTTCAATGTCTGAATATTTCACTGTTAATTAATATCTAGTACGTCATTAGTTAGTGAACGTTTTTTCATTAAAGTGTTGTGAAGGTCTTTCCACATCATTGGAAGGTTTTTTGTTTTTTTTTATGTTGTTTTGTTCTTTTGTTCTTTTGTTTTGTTTTGTTCTTTTGCTGTTTTGTTTTGTTTTGTTTTGTTTTTTGTTTCATTTTGTTTTTTTTGTACTTTATGAGAAAGAAAATTACCCATAATGGATAAGAAAACTCAAGAGTGCATTAATATTTAATGATTTGTGGCAAGATGTTTGCCAAGGAAAGAAAAATGCAGAAGATAAATAAATTCCACCAGAACCTCTAGATGATGAAAAACAACATGCCATCTGGGAAGTCATAAAAAATAAATCCTATGCTATGATTACAACATCAGTTTCAGAAGAGGTAAGAAAATACATTCATTCTTATAAGATATCATATGCAACATTATACATTTTAAGGGAACTCTATGATTCACATTCTGAATTGGAGATTATTCAGTTTTTATTGAAGTTATTTAATCTGGAAATGACCTAGAATGATCCAATAAAATTGGCTTTTGAAATAAAGGTTATTTTCCATGATATAGAAGCCATAGGTGTTAAAGTAGATTTACAATTAACTACATGATATGGATCTCTTAAACTACTAGAATTAACCAAGATCTTTTAGTTATGTAATGTTAGCAGAATTACATGTAAAAGCATATAAAACAACAACACATGCATAATATAAAGAAGATGAAACGTAACGATAACCATCAAATAAAAGGATAAACACATTGATTACGAAGTTCACCCAGTGTGGGTTATGTCTTTGGGCCCTGGTTTCAAGAATGGGGAGGCCGCTTCATTACTGTTGCAAGATGTTGATGTACATGGTACACTTTTTCTCATTACAAAGATAAATACCCTCAACGAGACTGGCTTGTCTCTCCATGAGACATTCTCCAAAAATCTCACTCATATGGGAAAATTCGCCCAACAAGAGTGGCATGTCTCTCTGTGAGATGTTCTCCTTATAGGAACTCTCACTCAAATGGGTCTTTCTTCAAAATGACAAGCTAATAAAATGTCACAAAATGTGGCATACAAGTATCCCTCAACATAATGGTAATCAAGGATCTCAACATCGAAAACATCATCTTAGCAAATCAAAATAAAACATGACATAATTGCATCATATGCTTCCACTATTGGAGATGGCTGAAAAATGAAAAGCTTAACTACTGAAATCGACACCACCACTGAATTCTTGGCGTAAAATTGTGTCAAATGACTATAAACTTTTACCCTTTTTTACAACATAAAATTCTGGACCCTCGGGCATCTTGAAGATTCCCCCAAAGATTCCTTCTTGAAGATGGCCAAAAAATCCGTTGCTTGAATGAAGATTCATAGTACACCATTGCATTCCCTGCAAAATTCTGTGGAAAATGACTATAAATTTGGCATCATTCCATCTCAATCAAAAGTTTCCTCGAAGCGAATCTTTTAGATTCCAAAAGATTCTCTAAAGATTCCTTGCAGCTAGACACTTGCATTTATGCGACTCAAATTAAGATTCTGACTGCACGGTTGGAATTTTGGAAGAAAACATGCAAAAATGACTATCAACCTATTATATTCTGACACTGGCACCTCTAGCCCTCTAAGGGAATCTTTTTGGCATCTCGACATATTCCCCCAGGTTCATTGTTCTGCTGCATCTGGGCACACAAGCTTCCACATGTAGTTCCACTGATTAGAACTTCGCTCCTCCACCTACTCTCTCTCATCGAATGGTAGATGATATGGATTATATTTGAATTCTCGAGAATAGATACCAACGCATAGGTCGTTGGTGCAACAATGGAGTGCCCCACTTGGGTGCGCAAGGCCTAGGCTCAAACCCAACTCGTGGCCAACAATACATAACAATTTTTGGATTTTTTATATTAAAAAATATGTAACCATTGGTTGCAACAGTTCAGCGTTAATAATATTTGACCAGTGGTTTGTATGTGGTTACATATCACGACGGTTAACATTAAATACAGTAAATGATTATAACATTGATTCTTTTTGGGAGGCGCGGTCACATGTTTTTGGTTAGCCATTGTGTATAGTGGATGGGGCCACCTGTGGAGCGAGCCAACCACGAGGTCAAGAGGGTTGATCCCTGCCATCGCCCCCTCATTCGGTGCCTTACAGAGATGGTCATTTGCGAACCAATACAATACATATATAATGTGGTCATGGGGTGTGGTGGGGGTGGCGGCCCGCCACCCTGATTTGAATTTTATTTTATATATAACATATGATCAATGGGGTGGGTAGGTCTGGCGGGCTCGACCTGCCCCCCATTTTTTATTAGTTTTTTTGTTTTATAAAACAATATGATTGTTTTGTATTTTTTTGAAAACAAGGGTCACCAGGAAAATTAACAGTTCGACGAATTCGCTCATTCTGGTGGCTAGATTTTGTATGCTAGTTTTCTGCCAATTCATTGCCTCCTTAAGCCTGCCACTTGGCCAAGTTTGACCTAAAATTTCACTGCCAATATTTGAAGAATACAAACTTGCATTTTTTAGTGTTGTTCACATCATTAGAATCAGGGCGACGAGCAGTACGATCTAGTCCTGGTTTCATGTCAATATAATAACTTTGATTTTTGATCTTTCCCATAGCCACTGTTGAATTCTGAGCATGCTTGGAGTCAATTGGATCTTTCCTCCCCATGGAGGAGCTTTTGGTCCTCCAAAAGCATGAACATACTTTGCAACTATTATGTTACATTGTCTACACCACAACTGTCCTGCGAGGTTACAATTCCTTCTCCTTCACCCTTGTCCTTCAGAGTCATAAGTGATGAACCGACACTTGCATCCTCTACAAAACCTTAGTACAATCTTTACAAATTACATGACAAATAATGACCCGAAAATCCCCATATTGCCCAATATTTTATAACACACACTCTTTTGTCAAGTCTACATCAGAATGGAAATCAATTCCCGGCTATAAATAAAAGGCCAAAACATCGTTGTTCCTTTAATAAGCGATGGAAACACATCATCACTTTAACATTTATATCACAACACATGATTTACAAAATGCATCCATGAAAAGATACCATGTCTAGAAAAACCATCTCTCACTCATGAAAGTGAACAAGTCATCATCTCTGTGTGGAAGATTTTCTTGTTGAACAACTTCTCCAGCTAGTTCCTCCACGGGTGCTTGGTCCTTGAGACACTACTCTGGATGGAGCCTCCAACATAGGGCTCTTTGATGTCCACCTCTATTTCAATGATTGCCAAAGTATTCTTCCTCTAGACCTGCTTAACCTGCTTCTTTCCCTGATGTGGCAAAGACCTTTCATGCCTCATCCTATTTCTTACTGTCATTCTCTTCGAGCACTCAACAAACACATGGTTATGTAAACCACAAAATCCATAGTTTTATATTCCATGATTTCTGTTCATTATTAACAACATGCTTGTAATCAAAATGAACTCTAGAATACTAATACTTGTTATACCTCTCTTGGTTTTCTCTAGTGCGATTTTGACGATGAGAGCTTTCCTTAGCTCTCCCTTTGTGATGTGCACTGTCATGAGAGGATGGTGATGTGATCCCATCATTCTCTTTCCTCGGTAGTTTTAACAATGTCTTGCAAGTTTTTGACACCTTTGAGCACTCTCCTTTAGTGTACCCAAAATCTGAAAACCGAGGTCTTTGTACAATATCAAATGGCTAAGTCATTCCTTGCCCATTAACACCAAGTCCTCCTCCTTTATGCACCATCTTGGTAAGGAGTCTCATGTTAGTTCCTGAAATGGGTGCCTCCATGTTTCCAATAGAAATAGTGTCATGTGAAAATGAAACTGAATAATGATCAACAATGTTTACCTTAGCTGTCAATTATGAAACAGGTGATGATGGCTTCTATAAGCCTTCGCTGCGCTTAAATTTTTCCAAGGCCTCTTCCATGACTAGTAGCTGAAGACACAATCTTTGCTTCTCCTCTTTTTCTTCTCGTATAAGTCTCCTCAATTTAACACTCTTTGCTAGAAGGATCCAATTGATCTCCTTATCTAAATGATGAGAAGACAATGAAGAAGAGGAATGTAAACTCGAGGGGGTAGATGGAGCATCATCCTATTCTATTTCTTTCTCTCGTTCCTCTCTTGTCATCTTCTCCTCATAATTTGCATACATTGTGTCTACCATTTTTGATATCTTGTAGAAGGCTTCATACATATCTCTGTCATCCTAAATTTTCTTTCTTGTTGCACGTTCAATCATTGATAGTCGTAGTTCACATCAACAAGATGACCTCTTTGATACCAAACTTCATCCAGATCTTTTCAGCTACCAGAATTAACCAAGATCTTTTGCTTCGGTGATGTTAGCAAAATTGCAGGTAAAAGAGTATAAAACAACCACAATTTCAAACTGTAAAGAAGATGAAACATAACGAAAAACATCAAATCAAATGACACAAAAACAATGATAACAGAGTTCACCCAGTATGGGTTACATCTCTAGGCCTTAGTTTTAAGAGTGGGGAGGCTGCTTCATCAATGCTAAAATATGGTGATGTACATGGTATGTCCTTTCTCATTGCAAGGATGAATACCCTCAACCAGAGTTGATTGTCTCTCTACAGGATGTTCTCAGTAACTCTCACTCATATGAGAAAATTCCCTCAACAAGAGTGGCATGTCTCTTCACGGGACGTTCTCCCTACAGGAACTCTCACCCAAATGGGTCTTCCATCAGCATGAAAAGTTAATAAAATCTCACAAAATGTGGCATACAAGTATCCCTCAACATAATGGTTATCAAGGATCTCAACATAAAAAACAACATCTTAGAGAATCAAAAGAAAACATGATAGAACTGTATCATATACCTCCACTCTTAGAGATGGTCAAAAAATCCAAAATTCAGCTACTAAAACAGAGACCACCACTGAATTCGTGGGGCAAAATCATGTCAAATGACTATATACTTTTCCCATTTCTACACCATCAAATTTTGGACCCTTGAGCATCTTGTAGATTACTCCAAAGATTACTTCCTGAAGATGGCCGAAAAATTCATTGCTCGGATGAAGATTCTGAGCACACCATTGTGCTCCCTGCGAAATTATGTGAAAAATGAATATAAATTTGGCATCATTTTGTCTCGTTCAAAATTTGCCTCAAAGGGAATTTTTTAGATTCCATAACATTCTCCAAAGATTCCTTGCAGCTGGACACCTACATTTTTTCTCCTCAAATGGAGATTTTGACTTCATGATTCGACTTCTAGCAAGAAAATGTGCAAAAATTATTATCAACTTCTCAAATTATAACACTGGCACCTCTAGCCCTCTAAGGGAATCTTTTTGGCATCTCGACATATTCCCCGAGGCTCATGGTTCCACTGCATCTAGGCACTCAAGGTTCTGCACCTAGTTCCAGGTCGAAACTCCTCTCCTCTACCTACTCTCTCTTGTCGAATGGAATATGATATGGGTTTATATTTGATTTCTTGGGCAGATATTCCAACACATAGCCATTGGCCCAACGGTGGAGCAACCCACTTGGGCGCATGAGGCTCGAGGTCAAACCCCACCTCTAACTAACAATACATAACCATTTTTTGGCATTTTTATATTAAAAAATGCATAGCTGTTGGTGGTCACGGTTCGACATTAACAATTTTTTATCGGCGGTTTGGATGAGGTCACATATCACGACAATTAAAATTAAATATGACAAACAATTATATTGTTGACATTTTTTTGGAGGCATGGTCACATGCGTTTACTTAGCCGTTACGTATGGTGGATGGGGCCGCTCGTGGAGCAGGCCAACCATGTGTCCAAGAGAGTTCGATCCCCATCCCTTCCCCCTCATTTTGTGCCTTTTGGGTATGGTCATTGGCCAATGAATATATTACATATATAATGTGGCAGTAGGGTGTGGCGAGGGTGGCGGCCCTCCACCCCGATTAAAATTTTGTTTTATATATAACATGTGACTGGTAGGGTGGGTAGGTTCAGTGAGCCCGTCCCGCCTCCCTTTTTTAAATAATTTTTTCATTTTATAAAACAATATGATCATTTTTTCTTTTGCCAAAAATAAGGGTCATCGGTAAAATTAATGATTTTTGCTAATTTTTTGCCTCATTAAGCCTTCCACTTGGCCAAGTTTGACTCAAAATTTGTCCAAGAATATTTGGAGCATACAAACTCAAATTTGAGTGTCAAACCCCACCTCTAACTAAGAATACATAACCATTTTTTGGTATTTTTATATTAAAAGATGCATAACTGTTGGTGGTTACGGTTCAACGTTAACAATTTTTTATCGACGGTTTGGATGAGGTCACATATCATGATAATTAAAATTAAATATGACAAACAATTATAATGTTGACATTTTTTTGGAGGCATGGTCACATGCGTTTGGTTAGCCGTTACGTATGGTGGATGGGGCCACCCATGGAGTGGGCCAACCATGTGTCTAGGAAAGTTCGATCCCCATCCCTTCCCCCTTATTTTGTGCCTTTTGGGTATGGTCATTCGCCAACGAATATATTACATATATAATGTGGCAGTAGGGTGTGGCGAGGGTGGCAACCCGCCACCCCAATTCAAATTTTCTTTTATATATAACATGTGATTGGTAGGGTGGGTAGGTTCAGTGAGCCCATCCCGCCTCCCTTTTTTAAATAATTTTTTCATTTTATAAAACAATATGATCATTTTTTCTTTTGCCAAAAATAAGGGTCATCGGGAAAATTAATGGTTTTTGCTAATTTTTTGCCTCCTTAGGCCTTCCACTTGGCCAAGTTTGACTCAAAATTTGTCCAAGAATATTTGGAGCATACAAACTCAGATTTGAGTGTCATTCACGCCATTGGAATCAAGGCCACAAGCACTACAATTTAGTCCTAGTTTCACGTCAATCTAACAATATTAATTTTTGATATCTCCTATAGTTGTTATTGAATTCTGAGCTTTTCTGGAGCCACCTAGATCACTGTGTGCATCAAATCCCTACACCCTGCATATTCTTACTACTCGGAATCTCTCCAAGCTAGTGGACAATTAAAGGATTTTTTTTTGATAAATTAGTAAACAAAATTGAAAAAAGATAAAAATATTTTGGGAAGAAAGAGTTTGTTTGTGCTACTAATACAAAAACCTTGTGCTATGCGTAAAAATATTATAAATCACAAAATGAGTCTTCCAGAGGTGGCAAGAATCGCATAGGCCAAGCTAGAATGAATTTTAGAGGCAGGGGGGCTAAGAATAACAACAATGATAGTGATAGACATTAAAATGACAAGAGACAAAAACATTTTTAGTCTAAATTAAATATCAAATGTTATAGGCGTGGAAAAATTTGTCATAGTTTATTTAATTGCAGGGTTCATTCGAAGAAAATTAATAATGAAAAGAAAGAGCCAGTTAATGACAACACAGATCAATTATCTTCTGATAAAAATAAAGCAAATTAATTTGCACATTATATAGTGCTCGCTCCGATTTTAATATTGCAAATGTTTTTAATAGTGCATTTTCTTCACGGGAGGAAAACTGGATTTTAAATTCAGGTGCAACTTGTCATATGACATTTCAGAAATATATTTTTGAAAGTTGTAGTGATAATTCTCATGGTATTGTTTATTTTCCTGATAAGTATTAAGTTAAACCATTTAGAATTGGATCAATTAGATTAAAAATTCCACATTTAGAAGATTACATATTGAATAATGTTCTTTACATTCCCCAATTTCAGAGGAACTTAATGTCACTCATTCATATAAGATAGAAAGGAAATTTAATCCATATATTTGATGGCAAAATTGAAATTTGTAGAGCAAGTGATAATTCCATAATTATGACTAGTGTTGAAGAAGGTATATCGTTGAAATTGAATAGTAATTTGTCTATTTCACAGTTTGCTACAAATTGAGCTCTATTAGTGTAGCAAGATAATATTTTATCTTCAAGTTTGTTATGGCATGCTATATTTGGTCACATCAACTATAAAAGCATTAGAATTATGAAACAACAGGTCATTAAAGGTCTTCCCACTATTCATAGAAAGCTCACACCATGTGATGCTTGCATCTTGGGGAATCATAGTAAACAACCTTTTCATAATATTGTTTCTATATCTTCCAAAAAATTAGGTCTCATATATTCTGATTTATGTGGACCTATGCATATACCAACTACAAATGGAAATAAATATATACTCACCTTTATTGATGATTATTCAAGGATGTTTTGAGTTTATCTTTTGAATTAAAAGTCATAAGTTTTTGATATGTTCAAAATATTTCATGTTATGGTTACAAATGAACAACAACAAAATATTGGTATTTTAAGGAATGATAATGGAGGTGAATATACTTCAAAATATTTTGAACAATATTTAAGAGATAATGGAATCAAACACCAAACTACTATTCCATATAATCCACAACAAAACGATGTTGCCAAAAGGATTAATAGGACTTTTCTTAACATGGCTAGATCAATGATATTTTTCAAAAATGTCAATTAATGTTTTGGGGAGAAGAAATACTCTTTGCAGCATACATTAAAAATAGATGTCCCTATTCTATCCTCAACAACAAATTTCCATATGAAGTTTGGTACAACAGGTTACTAGTAGTTCAACATTTTAAAGTTTTTGGATCTACTTGTTATCCATTTAGTCCTAGGAATCAAAGAGACAAATCAAATGCCAGAAGTCAAAAGTGTATGTTTCTATGATATTCTAGTACTTCAAAAGAATATAGATTAGATGATGAAGAAAACAAGAAATTTTTTCTTTTGAGAGATGTCCTTTTTCTAGAATATGCAAAATATTTCTCTACTGTCGATAGATAACTTGCTCATTTAGAGAAATTGTTCTTTTGGAGCATAAGGATGAGATTGTTCTTACAAGCAGAAGGAATTGATGTTTGGAAAGTTGTTCTAAATGAATACAAGGTACTAACCTCTACTCTAGCATTCCAATCAGATAACTGACAGGATCAAAAAATTTCAAGGTTATGAATTGTGAATCAACAAATGAAATATGGGATAAGCTCAAGAATGTGTATGAAAGAGATGGAAACAACAAAGGGGCGAAGCTTCAAACTTATAGAGGACATTTTGAACACCTCAATAAGAAGGAAGATGAACACATTCCAACTTACTTTCTCCAGGTTTATGACATTATTAATACTATGACAGTACTGGGAGAGAAAATCACAAATACAATGATCGTTCAAAGATATTAAGATCTCTCCCAATGAAATTTGACTCTAAAATTTCATCTTTAGAAGGAAGACAAGATCTAACTATGTTGAGCATGTATGATATACATGGAAGTCTTACATTATATGAAATGAGAATATAAAATAAAAATCCATCCAAAAGGAAAGCATCTTTCATGGTCTCCAAGAAGACAAAGTAGAACAAGAAAAAAAAATAAAAAACCATCTCTAGTTGTAGTGATGATTCAGATGATGAAGAAGAAGCCAACTTTGTGAGAATGTTGAAAAGAGGAACTAGAAAATATAAAGGTAAGCTTCCTTTAAATTTTTTTGAATGTGGTATTATTATACTTCTAAATATCCTTTTGCAAAGGGGTCATATAGTGATGAAGAAGAAATTTATATAAAATAAAAAGAGAAATATCAAAAATAAAATAAGGAAAAAACAAGAGAAAATTGTTCAAGATTAAAAGTATCTATTCAAGAGAAAATAGTAACTCATATCATGAATATGATGATAATGGTGATGATTATGATAGGTTTCTCCTCATGGAATTAGATATTCAGAATGAAACTCTTGAAAACTATGAAGAAAATCATGGAGAAGAAGAAGGAGAAGTGGATTCTGTGGCATAATTGATTATCGCCTTATGTGATCTTAGAATAACAAGGAACAAAAATATCATACTCAAGGAAGTGGTAAAGAAACTAAAATAATGTTTAAAAATTCCTAGCATAAACTTTGAAGAGATCATGTAGACTATCATAATCTTAAAGTAGAATTAGAAGAAGATAGAGTGATTGAAGAAACACTCAAGAGATAGTTGAAAGAGAAGGAGAGACTAACCGAGAATCTAAAAGTTGAGATGGTCTCCTTTAGGAAGGAAATACAACAAAAGGATATCGAATAGAACTTTGGAAGTAGTACCAGAATACTAGATAGAATTATGAGCATCCGAAAACCATTCAATCGCAAGTTTGGACTAACATATAAATAAAATAATAATGATAAATTTTGAAGCACTATGATGATAATAAATGAAGCAAAGCAAGGAATCTACAATGATTTTATGAAGAGTCATATGAAGAAGGAAACATACAAGTCACTAAAGGAGGATGGACAACAACCAACAATGAAGAAGATTTAGGAAGAAGATCATGGCTTCAAAAGGATAACATCATAAAGAAGACCACCTATACTAAGGAACCGCAATATTTTTCTTAGAATGTGTCATTTTCATAATAATTTTGGGCATAATGCTACGAATTGTATAACCTATGAAAGGAGTATAAATGTAAGAAACAATTGTAAAAATCCCAAGAACTGCTATGAAGGAAGTTATGGTTAAAATCCTCGTGGGGTTTTAAAGATAAATTATAGCATTTTTGGAATTGTTAGTTATCAAACTGAATGTTACAAATGCAAAAATTTTGGACACATTTTCATAAATTGTAGAAGAAATTTGATATTTCCTTCAAGGAAGACAAGGTAGGTTCATGTGCATGATATGTGGGAACAACAAAGAATTTGGAAAAATAAGTCAGAAGATTTGAAGGTTGAGGAAGGTGGGATTGCTCTACAAGCACAATGTAGAAGAAGTTAACAGTATATTGAGAGTGTAAGCTTGCGGAATATAATTGGAGACAAAAATATATTTGTAACATTGAAGAAAGAAAAATAAGGATCAATAACCTTTGGGAATGATATCAGGGGGAATTAGGCTTTTATATTGATGTCAAAGGGGGAGAGAAAGATAAAGATGCATAAACATAGGGGGAGGATGATCACAGAGGGAGTATTATGCTTTCCATCAACGAAAATGTGGGAGATTATTAAAAAAATATGTTATTGATGTCAAAGGGTTTTGAAATGAAACATAAAGTTACATATTCAAATAGCATATTTCAAAATATTTCTTTTGTATTTGTGATGCCCCATTTGGATACACTATCATTGAATGCGTTTTTACTGCAATCACCTAGATGAAATTGAAGCATAGCATATATGGTTGAAAATATTATTATGAGCCCTTTCTAATGTTGTGTAACACTCCCTCTAACTCCTCATGGTTGAGGAGAAATGATTTTTTGAATAGTAACTAGACATTTAGCCAGTTGCACAAGCCAATCTAACTAGTGGACAAGTCGGCCCATCCTAGAACTTGAATGCACTATATATAGGTGTGAGGAGAGAATTTGAAGTCACTTTCTCAAGAAATTTTGGATCTATTATATCTATATATATATATATATATTAAAAAAAAAAAAAATTAGGAGTTTTCAATTTCATACCTCAGGAAACATAAGTGCAAATGATTTGATTTGGAGAGACTTTCTAGCGAAATATTTTGATGCATATTTAAAAAAAAATTGGCTTATCTTGGAAATATTTTTGGAAGGATTTTTGGCACACTTTTTGAAGGTTTCTATTCCTAGTTATAAGTTTGATTTCAGATGTGTTTTGAGGGGAAATTCTTGGTGTGTTTAAAGGTGATCTTCAGGTCTATTTTTGAATATATAAATTTTTTATTTATTAAGGAGGTCAAACCCTAGGAGGAGGAAAGATTGTAGAACTTGAATTATAATTGCTTGCGAATTGAGTTTAGGTGCATTAAAGTCCAAATTTTAGTCTTAGTTTGGGGTCTTTTTAATTTGAGTTATGTTGATAAGGAGGTTGAGTTGAAGGATCATTTGTTGAGGGAAGTTCTATTCATAAGAAGGTTGTGTTTAGGAAAGTGAGTGCTTGTGTCAAGGACAAAGGAGAAGAAAGTAGGAAGGTAGACTTTCTTTAACAAATAATGACTCTTGTTAATATTAACTCAAACAAATTAGAGCGACACTTCGAGTTTTCTATTCATCACAAACAAAAATTAATGGGAATTAATAGAAATTAAATAAAATATCAGAGAGACAGAAGCTTGGCATTAAACGCTTATGAGCCTGAATGTATTGTGTATACAAATAATGAGAATGATACAATATAAATAGATCAGGATTATGTCTCAAGATAGTTCGTCTATCTTAGAGACACGATCCCTTTGGCTGAGTGAATATTTCAACCACACACCAATCTACGAGTCTAACTAGCTGGAGAGAATCTCTCAACCAACTAGACCTAAACAAACTCCCAAGTTTGAGGAAGAATCTCATTCTATAATAGAAAAGTAGGAATTATTCCAAGTTTAGGAATTTATTATTTTGGACTTAATGATTTTTTTATGAGAGTGTGAGGCTAACATCCTCCCCCCTCTCCTCAATCATAAGTCCAAAGTAAGAACCTAGTACCATTTCTAAGTCTTCATGTTGAAACTGTTAAGATGGTCCTCATTGAAGAACTGCCTAAAAAACCCCCAAACCTAGATGCCAGAAAAACTCCAATATGAAGAGAGCACACCAAAAGAAGTGAATGAGTTGAAAGTATGACACAACTCTGAAAATGCTTGAAAACTCAATAAAATTTCAAGCTGCAATGGAAAAGGATCCATCTATCGTTTTCTTCGTCGAATGATCATTCAAGTGAACAAAAGAGTTTCCACACATGCTCTCAATCAACATCCTAATCGCTTTCCCACTAGAAAATTTTGATTCCCACTAGCAACACTTTTTGTTGTCAAGAACATTCAGTATGACAACCATCAATTCCCCCCATTTTCACCTGAAAGGAGAGACCATAACCATCTACATTTATTTTGAACTCCCCGCCCACCCTTTCAGATGTAGGATAGTTTCACCATGGTACTCCCCACATCATAGTACCATCTTCATTTCACTATTGGATGTTGGCTGTAATAGGTGAAATTGAATTTCGCAGTAAAACTTATACAAACGTTTGATTGTAGATGACCACTCACAAGAATAAATCCATGCATAATTGATCTTCAATATTTTTGGTTGGTTTTGTTTGCAACACTTCTCTTATGAGTTATTCTTCTTGCCACAATGGTGATAAGGATGGAGATCAAACAATGATCTTCCATATGACCTGTTCTTTGACAATGTTTGAATTTCAACATTTCTTCAACTTTCTCATGGCTTTCTGATGTTACTTGATCAATAATTGCTCCACTCATGAACTTGATTGGTTTTTAATAATCTAGGATATGAAATTTTTTGTCATCTTTGTTATATCCTAAACTATGTCGATTTTTGTTACATTGGATTTCCTTCCATAGTTTGATGATTGGCTTGGAACAAGAAAGTTGAACTCGGTTGTGTACAACTTCTACACTTGAAATTAAATCACTGAGTGGCTTCGAATCAACATTTGAATTTATATTTTTGAATGACTCGGAAACATAACTCTTCTTCTACAACTCATTACATTGTAGTTGTGATTCAAGTTCGAGAAATTCAACCATTTCATGTGCCTGATGTAGATACATTTTAATATCAGCAAGAGTCACTTTGCTTATTTTCACCATGTCTTCAGCAGTGGATAGGATCAAATTATTAAGATCCTCTAACAATTGGATGTTTTTTCTCCAGGTTGACTCACTCACTTGAAATCGCACTCGCTTTATTTTATTTTCTTAAACATACTTTCTTGAATTTCACGCTCGCTTTATCTTAGGGTTGTGATTTTATTTTCTTTTCTCGCTTGATTTGACAAATTTAGGGTGTTTTCTACTTGACCGCAATTACATTTTTGAAATTGAGTTTTTGTTTTGAGGATGGAGACCGTCGCTAAAAATAGTGAGTGTATGCTGTCATTCCTTGCACCTTGATCATGATTCGAATTACCTAGGCCTTTAAACAATTTATGACTTCACGGTTCCGAACTTTAAATCCTCAATTTGCTCATATCAGATGTACAGCTTGAAAAATTTTGCAATTCTCGTCATTGTAGGCTCTGCAAGATTACAGAGGTCTAATATTTCCATCCTCCTCGTACAACTGAAAGAACGCAATGAACCATGGTATTCATGCTTTCATAAAGGAATCAAATCCATTTTCAACACCTTTAAATCAACGCCAAGAACCATAAGTATGTTAAATACATCATACTATTCAACATGACTCCTAAAGGTGATTCCTCCAATGAGATCAATCTCTCATCATAATTCTTTCACGAATCGATTCATAATGCAATTATTCCATGGTGATCTCTGCTCATTATTTTGACCATGTCTAATTGAAATTTGAATGCCAATATTTAGTTTCAGAGGTTCATTTCTAGGTTTGATTTGGAGTATTAATAAATCATAGAGCAATATTAATCCAATAATATAGCACAAAACCCAGTTCTCTTTCAACTGTATAAAAAAAAACAGAGATTTATGCGCCCATTACGATTTTCAGTGGAACCCTTTAGCTAGAGTTCTATATATAAAAAACACAGAGAGCATTTTTCAATCCTCGTTTCAACACATCTCGATGACCATTCCCCCACAAATTGAAACAACATTTTGATCTTTCAATTTAGTATATTCAACAGAGAAACTCAGTTTGCAAAACATAAACCCATTTAAACCCATTTACTAATGAAAATTTAAACCCTAGATTTCTCGCAGAACCCATCAAAATTGCAGCATAACTTTAAGAGAAAATGCCGAAAAGCATGGAGACTCACCAAGTCTTCGACAAAATGGGTAAGCCATTTTTTTTTTTTAAACACACTAACCAAGAGTTTCGGCTAAAGTTCCACACTGAAACCAGAATGATTAAGCATAAAATTAATGTCATGCTGGTTATTTTAGTAGAAGTCTTGTGCTAAAAATGTTAAGCTCCATTAATTTAACACAAAAGCTACCTTGATTTATGGAGTTGCAGCTTTTCTTAACTTATGGAAACCAACTGCAGTAGTTTCCTTAAGTTAAGAAAATCAACTGCAATTACTAAATT
Organism: Pinus tabuliformis; assembly: GCA_031772625.1. Lineage (NCBI taxonomy): Eukaryota > Viridiplantae > Streptophyta > Pinopsida > Pinales > Pinaceae > Pinus > Pinus tabuliformis. The sequence continues at coordinate 722,467,010 of CM062807.1, forward strand.
AATAATTGGGAGCTACTAAAGTGGTCCATTACTTTGATCTCATCTCTACCTTGATTTGTGGTTTTTCTAACACATAGCATTTAGAAGCTTGATGGAAGCTTAGCTATATGTTCATCTGTTTGGTCCCCAAGCTCCTATCTAAAACCCCTTCAGTTCTACACCATCTAGCTGAGATAGCAGAGCTCGGAAGTGCCTTCAGAATTTTGTGTTCTTTTGCTTGGACAGAAGCTGGAGTGCTGAAGGAGAAGCTTGTGGACTGTGGCCTGCATCAATAAATCACCGATGGCTGGAGGTAACTCGTATCTCTGGGCAATAAGGTTTAATGATTCTTTGAGTTTATTCCGCATGCAGAATCATTGTTAAAATTGTAGAATGTCTAACAGTTGGTATCAGAGCATAGTTTTACCTCTGTCTTGGTGTGAGATTTACTTATAAATAATGGCTTCAAGAGTACCCTGTTTTGCTTCACATTTTCGGGTTCGTAATTTCATTTCTAGATCGAAATTTCGACAGGGCTTGCTATATTTTTATTTTCTCGATTTTATTGGCGGCGGCCATTAGTGTATTATATGGATGGGTTTTTCATATAATTTTGATTTTGTCCCCTTCTCTGGATAATCAATGTCGGAATTTATTGGTGGCTTTCGTATCGTTATTGTCCATGGGGTTATAAGGGTTGTTGTTCGAGTCTGTTTTTTCGTGGCCATGGAGATTGTAGAGAATTCTGCTTCATCCACGGAAGAAGATACCCCAAGTCTATTAGACCGTCTGGACTCGGGCTTGGCAGGCCGAATATTCAGTTACCTGGATGAGCCTATGGATCTTGCTCGCCTTACTGCAGTTTCCCGTTCCTGCCACCGATTTGGTTAGTAATCTAGATTTATCTCCGCTTCTATTGGTTTCCAGCCAATATCACATGGTCGTCTCCATGCTGGGCTAGCTTTCATTCGAACCCTCTGGGGTTTTCTGAGGTTTACAAGGCGATCGTTTTTTATAATCACAAAATTACTCTTCTTCTATTTTGTTCCAGATCAGTTGCATGCTATTTATATTCGAATCATTGGTTTTATATAAATCGCTTACTTTCTCGCAAATTTTTAATAGGAATTTTGTCAAACTTTCAACATGAATTGTGGTGATTGAAATGTGCTCGAGGGTTTTGAATTTTTTTTTGATATAAAGCAATTTAAAGTTTAAAAATAAATAAATTGATAACAAATAGAAAATTTGAGGGTGATTTCTTGCTTGATTCGATTTATGGAACTTGGTTTTATTAAATATTGAAAATGTCCTGCAATGTGATTAGCAGAATACCTGAAAGAGAGTTTACAAATAATCCATTATTGTTTTGTTGCCTAATACAATAAGGAATTATGGTCTAGCCTACAGAAGTCCCTTTATGGTAATTTCTTGTATGAGCTATACATGGGTATAGCTTGGCTTATTAATTTTTTGGTATTACATTAATACCCAGGGTCTTAAGGTAAATGATCGAGTTTCCGAGTTAACATAACTCTGCTAGCATACCCTGGACCGCTAATCTATATGCGGGATTATTTGTACCGAAACAATTAACATAGAATGTGGGGTATAAAGAATATATGAAAGAAGTTTATACCACTATTATATGTAGGATCATTTGATCTGGATACCCGTGTTAATGGATTGCCGGAAGGACCGCTAATCTCTGTTTGACGGGTAATCTACGTGGGGAATTATTTGCCTTTGATTCCAAGTTCCGAAGTTAACATGATTGCTTGACACGGGGAACATTGGCTTTGATATTTCAAATTGGTCTTACCAGCAATGCCACTGAGACCTGGATAGTGAAGTAGAGCCTAGACCAACCTATGTTGACACACTCAATTTGTGAGATGTTAAAGAAAAACCCGGTCAAAATATGTTGAGAACCACTGGACGAGAGTAAACTATTGGGTTATATACTGCTCCGCTCTTTCATCCATGTGTTGATATTGATGTTGCCGTCCAAAATCATTTGCTATAATTCCAATTCTTAATAAATTATTGCATATATAGGATCATTAGAATTAAATTTTGTTGATAGGTTAACGCGAGCATTTCATAAGGGGAGATAACATCCCAGTTATTTTTTACTGGATCAAGAATTTATATGAATTTTTTTGTTCAATGCAAAACTTTGCAAGCCCATACGCAATGAGCGTGGAGGCTTTGGCATACGTGCTCTTTCATGTAAGATTTATGGTACAGCTATAATTGTGGACGCTTATTGGGATTATAGCCTAAGAGGTTTCCTTTTGATAAAAATAAACACGAGATCTTTAAAAGTGCTATATGAACTTTTTTTTTAATTATATGAAGTGGTAAGAGCGAGTGCTCCTTAACTTTTTAAGGTGATAGAGCATTTTTATTATTTGATAATTATTTTTATGGAAGAGTATTTTCAACTGGATGTCTTTATGTAGCAAGGCTTCGTGCAGTTAGCAGCCTTAAAGACTTGCACAATTTGTGTGTTAGCGTGTGCCATGCTATTCAATATATGTTTATATGATGGTTCTTGAATTCGTTAGCTGCGTCTCCTGATCCCATCATTATCGAATAATGGCACTCTGTAAATTTTATAATTGATTACATATTCATTGTAAAATTTACGCTGAACTTAAGGACGGAGCCTCAAGTCAAGCCAGCTAGTCTTCGAACTGCATTTGCTATGCAAATGCAAAGTAGATCAAAGCTGATTCAGTCAATCTCCGGGTTAAGTTTATAAATTGAACAATCAATTTGTAGTCATTTTCGGTAATGCTGACTGCTTTTGATTTTGCTGGAGAATTATTACAGTTATATGGAGTTTATTAAAATGTCTTACTCCTTTCAGTAAACATTATTTTTCTCTCTGGTTAAGTTTTGTTTATGCAACAAAATTAATGTCTAGTGATCCATGTAATTTTAATTAATTAGAGAGTAGCCACAACATCTTTAATTAAATAAAATTATATATTGATTGGCAAGATCACATAAAGATTATTTAGACATTAAATTGTAATTAATTACACTGAATATAATAAATTTTATCCCACAAGAATTTTTATTATATTTATGTGATTAATTAGGATAAAATTTCGTAACCTACCCACAGGAGTTATGAATTAATAAGTTTTATCATAAATTTTCATTGAATCTGCTTGAATTGAAAATTTAGCCCACAGGCAATTTTCATGTCATTTGATTCAATTCTTTTTAGCATGTTTTACATTGGTAAAACATGAAAGTTCATAAAGTTTTATTGAATCTGCTTGAATTGAAAATTTAGCCCACAGGCAATTTTCATGTCATTTGATTCAATTCTTTTTACCATGTTTTACATTGGTAGAACATGAAAGTTTATTAAGCCTCAACATAAGCATGTGATTTTTATTTTGATGCAGTAGTACAACCTGCAAATTTCTCTGAAATTCGTTCTGACATTCCCGAACTTGAGGAAGTAATCTCGTTTGTTTGTTATGAATCTGATATGGTTAATGTTAATATTAACACATGGTGGATTGATTCTGGATCAACAATTCACATTTCGAATTCCTTGCAAAGGTTTGCAAAACCTAAGGAAGCCAGTAGGAAGTGAGCAAAGCATCTTATCAGGAAACAAGATGGGCTCGCATGTGGAAGCTATAAGAACATGTTATTTAACTTTAAGTAGTGGCTTTGTTTTGGAGTTAGACAAGACCTTTTACGTTCCAAGTTTTTCTAGAAACTTGATTTCAGTTTCAAGGCTTGTACCTTTTGGATATTCCTTAAACTTTTCAGAAAAATCTTTCAGTCTATTCTATAAATCTGATTATGTTGGGAATGGTATTTTGTCTAATGGTCTTTACTGCATTAATTTACAAAACAAAGTCACATATGATTCAACGCATGTTCACACTGGCACTAAAAGATGTGTTATTAATGAAGATTCCTCTAAATTATGGCACCAGAGACTAGGTCATATCTCCATAGATAGAATTAAAAGATTGGTAAATGAAGGAACACTTAATACTCTAGATTTTACTGATCTTGAGACTTGTGTGGACTGCATAAAGGAAAAGCAGACCAACAAGTCAAAGAAAGGTGCCAATAGGAGTTCAGACATATTAGAAATCATACATACTTACAGATTTTTCCATCTCACAGCACTAGGATTGTGGAATCAAGAAATGCAAAGTTTCTTGAAAATGACTTGATCAGTGGGAGCGATCAAATCAGAAACGTAGTTTTTGAGAAAGATCATTCAGAATCTTAACTTTCCACTTCAAGTGAAAGATTGGTTATTGTTCATAGCACCCCTCAAGTACAAACTGGTGTTGAATAACCAATTGTTGAAGTTGCACAAGTTGTTGACGATATTCCAGTAGATCAAGGAGTTCAAGAGTTGCCAAGAACTTTTGAACAACAAGTTGAACCACATACTTCTCAGGAAGATGATGGTACAACATTAAGAAGATCTACTAGACCTGACATTGCATTTGTTGTGGGAATGTTGGGACGATATCAGAGTGATCCAAGTTTAGACCACTGGAGAGCTGCAAAAAAAAGTAATGAGGTACCTTCATGGGACCAAAGACTACATGCTTATGTATATCCTATTTTGAGGCTGCTTTACATGGTGTATGGCTTAAGAATTTCATTTTTGGGCTTAGAATTATGGATTCTATCTCTAAGCCATAGAGAATATATTGTGATAATTCAGCTGCTGGTTTTATGGCTAAAATAGTGGGAGTCGAAATAAACACATCGACATTAAGTATTTAGCTATAAGGGAACGTGTTCAAGAAAATAAAGTGGTCATTGAGCACGTCAGCACTGAGTTAATGATCAATGATCCTTTGATTAAGGGCATGCCACAGTTAATTTCAAGGATCATGTATTGAATATGGGACTTGGTTCCATTATGCAGTTTTTTCATTGTATGGACAATGTTAATGAAATTCTTAATTATTGTGATGTTCTTTCTCATATTATGTGCACCTTAAGTTGATTTGAGAAAATTCATTTAAGAAGGACCAAGAATAAACATAGGGTTTATTCATTAAGAAATTGTTGCCACATAAATTATAATAAGAATAAATGCATAGTAATACATGGAAGGTAATACTCGTCATTAGAGGAATTATCGCCATGATTCATGTATCTATTACTTAATACAGATTATCAATGGTTTTTAAGTTGAGACATTAAGTTTGGAAGTATGGACCAAGTGGGAGAATGTTAAGCTCCATTAATTTAACACAAAAGCTACCTTGATTTATGGAGTTGCAGCTTTTCTTAACTTATGGAAACCAACTGCAGTAGTTTCCTTAAGTTAAGAAAATCAACTGCAATTACTAAATTAATAATTGGGAGCTACTAAAGTGGTCCATTACTTTGATCTCATCTCTACCTTGATTTGTGGTTTTTCTAACACATAGAATTTAGAAGCTTGATGGAAGCTTAGCTATATGTTCATCTGTTTGGTCCCCAAGCTCCTATCTAAAACCCCTTCAGTTCTACACCATCTAGCTGAGATAGCAGAGCTCAGAAGTGCCTTCACAATTTTGTGTTCTTTTGCTTGGACAGAAGCTGGAGTGCTGAAGGAGAAGCTTGTGGACTGTGGCCTGCATCAATACATCACCGATGGCTGGAGGTAACTCGTATCTCTGGGCAATAAGGTTTAATGATTCTTTGAGTTTATTCCGCATGCAGAATCATTGTTAAAATTGTAGAATGTCTAACAAAAAAATGTTGTTTCCACTACAAATTCGACGCACCGATCATGGGAATGAATAAAAAAATTGTCTCCCGATAGTCCTCTAGGGTCAATTATGCAGTTCCTGCCTTCACGTCGTACTTCCTTCCAGTGGGCGACTGGTCGAAGGTCTTCCAGATGCATTGAGTAGCCGCAGCCAATGTCTGCCTTGCGTACTTTGTCTCTATGTCGTTATGGAAACTCCTTGATCTCGTCCAAGCTTACCGCCACTTATTTTTCACTTTACATACACACTAGAGATCAACACCATGGAGATTTAGAACTTTTTTATTCCTCACAGATAGGCTTACTACAAACTCATGAAACTTGACTCCAATCTTCATTTCTTGCAAACTTTGTCAAATGTTGTAGAAACTTTGACCCACAAGAAAAATTTGCTCCACACACGGTTGCATACACCTCCACACTACAAGACCTCACTATCAACAATTTAATGATTCTCCATTGCATAGGAAAATTAACATTGATTTCTCATCCACATCAATGGATAACTCTGGCACTTCACTTTTAGTAGTTGGGCACCTTCAAATCCTTCACGTAAACTCCAAGAACTTGAATCTTTGTAAGAATTTCAATTTCATTTAACATTTGATATGAGTTCGGTGTTTTCTTCAATCCAGAAATCTACCTCCACTTGGTTTATCATATGGCTTTCATTAGATTTGGCAATTTTGGACTTCTTCTTTTACTTGGATGCATTAGGGGCATCTCTATCTCACCATCTAATTTAACTATCAATCAATAAAAACTGTAATATGCAAACAAATCAAATATTTAATCAATGTTTCCAACCATGGATCTCAATTCAAAGACCAATTTTGATTCCACCTCTGTCAAAAGTGTTTTCCTTATAATATTCAATGCCAAAGATCTCTTCTTAACTTTGATATGATACCAATTAAAGGGAATTAATTGAAAATAAATAAAGTATCATAGAGATAGAAGTTTGGTGGAAAAGGTCTATGAGTCTAAATGTGTTGTGTATACAAATAATGAAAATGATACAATATAAATACATCAAGATTATGTTTCAAGATAGTTTGCATATCTTAGACACACAATCATTTTGGTTGAGTGAATATCTCAACTACACTCCAATATAGGAGCCTAACTAGTTGGAGAGAATCTCGCAACCAACTAGACCTAAACAAACTCCCAAATTTAAAAAAAATCTCATTCTAAAATAAACAAGTTTAATACTTTATTGTTTTATGACAATGTGAGGCTAACATAAAGGACTTGGATTTGTTATCGAAGAGGGCTCACCACAACTTGACATTTGTTTATTTTTCAATGAATGTTTCTAGTTTCATGACATACTCTATTTTTTTCATTCGCTGGTATTCAAACAAATTGAACCAACCAATCCATGAGTCGTGAACATCGTGAAGTGGTGAAGGGGAGAATTTACTTATGTAAATTAAGAAAATTTATATATTTCTAAGTGTAAAATGTTTTTATCTTCTAAATTTTCTAAAATCTTTATTAAAATTTATAATTTCATTTTATTATTAAAATGATTATAAATTATAAATGATTATTATTTTTTTATTCTTTTTCTTTGACATTTCACGAAATTATAATAGTCATAGGTTTTTATTTGTATATATTCTATTTTTGGAAAACTAGACAATAGATAAGATAACCTATTCTAAGTCATTATCCAAAAATAAGTTGCAATGAAACACCATATTTTAAAAGGTGAGAGTATGAAAGAAAAAATAAGAGTATAACAAAATGAGTGACTAAAGATCAAAATTATATGCACAAAACCGAGAAGGATAAATAATTACAAAAATATAGGGTTGTTTTATAAGAGGGGAAATTGGTGAAGAAAATAACAACATGACTATCTAGAGTTCTAAACATTTAAATAAAAGGAAACTTAGAGTCATGAGGATAGGGAGGTGTCCAAATAAATTGTATGATCTTCATCCTCACATTGTGGTGTCAATGTGTGTCATAGAGGTGAGCCCATTTTTAGGTTAGCAAGTCAACACTTGATGTCCAACTACAAAAACATCAATTCATCCATCTTGTGTAGTATATTGTCCCACACATTGCTCCTCTCTACCGATAATTTTCATAGAAGAGTCTTAAGGTGCCAATACAAATCCACAATGTATATGTATTGTTTCTACCTACACATAGTGTTCCAAATGTCAATAGTCTAGGAAATCAGACCATCTAGAAAACTCTAAACCTAGAATTCTTTGTCATTTATGATGAACTTCGTCCAATGCAGCATTATGTTATGATTGAACCTCCAAAGAAATATGGGATTGTAAGTGAAGAATACAAGCTTCAACATGGAACTCAACCCTTGTGCTACTAATACCGTATTCATGTACACCACATGGATGACTATGAGCTTGTTAAAAAGTCGTGATTGTCAAAGGAAGGAAGAGACATGTATTGGAATTAGAAGCTCCAAGCTCAAGGGATGAATAAAATGTAGACCAAGAAGGAAATTGTGACATTATGAGAAGATGGATAGAGAGCATGCAATGTCTAAGAAATGCCCCTTACCCTTAGTGGACTCAAATATAAGAGGAATCTAGAGAAAAGTGAAAAGGAAAATACACGAAAAAGAGGGAGATAAAATAAAACTCTATTATAAAAGTAGTAAATAGTAAGTAAAAAAGGAACATGTCTCAATCATGGGAACAAATTTATGAGATCATCACTAAAATGCCCCGTGATATATTTAGAGGCAGTAGAGACATGGACGAGTTTAATCCTAGATAAAATGTGAGGTGGTAAGCACCATGCCTAAGAAAAAAATCGATATGCACTTTGTTCAACTTACATTTTTTTAGGTTGGCATCACTTTCCACTTAAAAAGTTAACATCGGTGGTGGACACCCTCATTCATGACAATATTATTACCATTTTAATATAATTTTGTTTTATTTAAATTATTTAATTTAATATAATATAACTTTAAATAAAAATATATTTATTAAAATATTAAAATAATATTTATATAAAAATATATATATATATATATATATATATATATATATATATTTTTAAATTAATATATTTTTATGTAGAAAAATATTTATATTAAATATTTAATGAGGTGATTGTAAGAATTAATAATGCGAGAGAAGTAAATTCTATTTCATTCATTAAACTCATCAAGGACAACAATGAAGTATTATCAAGTTTTTTCTTTTTTTTGAAGTTCGATGCGTATAATAGAAAAGACAAATATTAACAATTTTAATACTATTGGTTTGAAACTACCGCTATTTGGCTAATAATTTTGTGTTTTTATTAAATTAAATTAAATTTAATAAAAATTTAAATTTTATATTAATTGAAAATGTATTTCAAAGTAACTTTTGAAACCGAATAATGATATTTAAAAGATGAAATGTCATTATCTGTAACAAAAACCATATAAAAAAAATTTTCAACCGTTTTTAAGTTCTTAAGAAATAAAATTTTCAACGGTTTTTAAGTTCTTAATATGCCATATATGTGTAACTTTTAAAATATTTAAAATTTATTAATAAAAATTTTGATATACATATGAGTTAAAGTATTTCAATATCATATATATATCATTGTATGTATAAATATAAAAGAGATATATTTTATAATTGATAATTTATTTCTAAATAAAAATATAAAAGATGAATAATTTAATAAATATATTTAAAAAATATTAATATAAAATATGTATTCACAAATTTATAATAAAAATACATTTTAATATAGACAATATAGTTATAAATAAAATAATTCAATGTCCATGGTGAATAAACCATTTTGATGTCAATTATGTGTATATTATATGAAACATCTAAAATATAAAATAATTATGGTGAAAATAATTTATTAATATCTTGCTCAAATAATATGGAATTGATTTTAAAATATCAAAGAAAAAAAGAAAAAAATGAAAGATGTCGCAATTATTTATTGCCCAAATTGTTGGGTGTAGAGCCTGATTATCTTCTATATTCAAAGGTATCGCCACATAGGACCCCAGTTTGAACCGTAAAATATTCGCTGCAATGGGGGTCCAGGGGGGGCGGCTAAAAACAGCTGTAAAATTGCCTTGTAAAAGTATAGTAATTTCTAGTCAATTTGGGCCGTTCATTAGGCGGATGATCTGATGGTAGAACTTGTGTTTAGTTTAGGGTTTTTTGCCCTAGAAGGCAACCCCTCTCTTTGTATGAGGGTATTGTATTTGAGGCTGTGTGATAGATGTGTATTCTGTGAGCGAGAAATAGAGAGGTGAGATTGTGAGAGAAAACAGAGGATATTACAGCGGATTTGCTGTAGGTTGTGTCTCTTCATTTTGCTGGATAATAGAAAGGAAGGACTGGCTGTTCGGGGTGGACGTAGCCCAAACTGGGTGAACCACGTATATCTGTGTCTCTCTTGTTTTGTGCGTTTTCTGTGTTTATATTTCTGCAATATTTTATGTGTTCCATTGCTCCATAATATATAATTTTCTAACACAAATTTAGTAAAGTATTTTGGAGTCAACAATGTGTATAATATATAAAACATTTGAAAAAGAAAAAGAAAAAGAGATTATAGTTAAAAAAATTTATAGAGGGGTTGCTCAATATGAATGAGATGGGTAATGTGTTTTTATGCTTAAAGTGGAGTTGACACATGATATATATATATAGATATATATATATATATGTATATATATATATATATATATATATATGTATATATATATATATGTATATATATATATATATACATATATATATATATATATATATATATATATATATATATATATACATATACATATATATATATATACATATAGATATACATATATATATATAGTGTTAACTCATTTTTAAATATAAAAAGAATTATAGATCTCTTTCATATTTTTCATATTGAGAAACAAATCATTTATATATGATTTATTGCCCAAAATAAAAAACAGGTGTAGTTTGTTTGTATTTTTAACATGAAATTGACACAAAGTATATATATATATATAGATATTCCTTTTTTTTCTTAAGCAAGAAACGGTCCTATTGACTTAGATAAGAAAATAAATTACAAAGGGAAAAATACACAACATGCCCAAAAAGACCCTCCCATAGGCAAATTAAAACCAAGGCCAAGACAGCCCTAGAACCTTAACCATGCACGTGGACCCCAAAGGTAGCCACCGTAGATTTGCCAGACTAAAACCAAAACGCGTAGAGTAGTAGCCCGTGGAAAAACCCCTAAACTGCTCGACCAACGCTGGCCATCGATCTTCTCCCTCTGATCCTACAGCTAGTATCCATATTGTGCGGCTTAAAAGCACAATAAATACCGTGCGATGAAGGTGGTACTCCTTTCCCATCCCTAACCATGTGATGCTCACTGAGTGGAATCATTGGCTATCGATGTAAACCATATTTTTTTTGAGGGCACCCAATGAAGGTGGTAAACCATAAGAAGTTTTGACCTTCCAAACCCACAAACTTGCACGACAAACTGTGGCCATTGATCTCCCACCTCTAGATCTGACGGCCACTATCAACATCACGCCACCGATAAGCTCGAGGAATACCGTGTGATGAGGGCAGTATTCTCTCTTCTTCCCCCGCCACGCGTCGCTTGCTAAGTGGCATTGCTTACCATTTGGGAAAACCGCTTCCGGGTTAAGGGGCGCCCGATGCAAGTGGTTTCTCTCAAGCAGTTTTTTATTCTGGTTCCCTGATACTTTGTCCTCCAATGTGTTACATAAGGACGACATGCCCGGAAGGGTCACCTCGTGCATGGAATGTCCTTCTTCACGGTAGCCCATTTCCTCATAGTTTTTTCCTTTTGAGCAGAAATCCTCTGGCCCGATGACTGTCTTTATCCAGGATTCCTGTGAGAACTTACAGTGCTCAGCCTCTGAGAAATACTTATGCTTCATTGACATGAAGTGAAATATTGTCTCGTTGCTTATTCTGATATTGATATCTGTTGCTCAGGGCCCGTGATGAGCATTCATCTCTCGTTCTGTCATCCGTTACCTCCTCCCACCAGTAGCACATGTTAGTAAACTTGCTTCCAACCCCCTCATTGGAAAGCCAATCCGCCACTTTGTTGGCTTCCCTGCGAACATGCACAAACCTAAGAGTTCTTAGAGCTCTTAGGTGTGATTGAATTCTTTGGTAGACTTGGAGAAGCCACCAGTGACCTGATATTTTCTCTGGTGTTGTTCCTGCACTTATCCGCTTGACCAAATTAATTACTAACTCTGATTCAGCCTCAATGATGACATTATGAATGTTGTGTTTGAGCAATATTTCCAAGCATAGCTCCATCGCCATGAGCTCAGCCATATTTTTGGTTTCCTTCCCTAGATAACTGTAGAAAATGACCTGTATGTTTCCCTCCTCATCTCTCATGACCCCTCCATAACCTACTTCTCTAGGATTTCCTTTTAAGGCGCGATCTATGTTAAATTTTAAAAAACCTTGAGAAGGGCTTGCCAGAAAGCCTTACCTTCGGAGGTATTCTTGTTGATCTGTAGAGGACACTGGGGGAGGTGAACCTGAAGTTCCAACTTTTCCAGGATTTTGGCCTCTCTATGTCCTATGGGTTTTCCAGTAGAAACACCCCCCAGGATGTGGAAAGTCTCCTTGAGTTGCTTGACGATTAGCTTTAGGATGCTGCTCACCGGGCCCATTTTGTCTTTGAAAATCCTATTGTTGTGCTCCTTCCATACATTCCAGATTAAGAACCCTGGAGTCAATGCCCAGGCTGAGTTTATTGTATCATTATCTGAAAAAAAATTCCACTAGTTTTTGAGCATAGCAATGATGTCATCTTCGTGCCTGTCTATTTTCTTGAAGACATCTCCAACCCAGTTCCATACTGTGGCAGTGTAAGAGCATCTGTTGAGGAGATGATTTGTGGTTTCTTCCTGTTGTCCACATAGGTGACATCTTGAGGGGTCAACAAAGCCTCTTTTTCTTAGATTATCCCATGTCAAAATCTTGCCCTAATGAACCAAGCACTTGAATAGTTTGACCTTCATCCAATGATGGTTATCCCAGAGTTCTTTCCAAGTCTTATCAGTGCTTGGAAGCTTAAGCCCTATGGCTATTCTTTTGGCCTCTTTAAGGGTGAAGAGACCTGCCTTTTTCTTTCCCCGTCTTAATTGATCATTTCAGGTTGAGATTAAGATTTTCCTTTTTTCCAAAAGACCTTTGAGGGATGTAGCTTGAGAATTTAACATGCTCATCACATTGTAAACTGGAAGTTTCCAAATTCTCCATTTTCCACTGTTCCTTGATTGATCCCAAAAGTCACTAACCCTCCTTAATCCTTTGTTGATGGTATCTGTTTGGATACTAGCTAAATCCTTGCTACTGATATTGCCCTCTTGCTACCAATTGTCCTCCCAGACGCAGGCCAAATTTCCGCTTCTAATCTCCTAGAAACTATGTTTTTTAACTAGGGCTCTGTTCTCCCAGGGCCTGTTCTAAACGAGAGAACCTTTTACTTCTCCTGTCATTCTTATGAGGTTCGTGTCCTGCCAATTCATTGCATACTTTTGCTTCCATAGTTTTGTCCAGGGGGATTGTATTTCCTTTAGCCATCTCCACCAAACTTTAGCTCCCAGAACTTTGTTTAGAATTTCTGGGTCATGTAGACCTAGGCCTCCATCGGATTTAGGTTTGCATACCCTTTCCCACACCACCATGGCCCATTTATTCTTTTCTTCACCTTTCCCCCAGAGAAAGTCTCTTTGAATGTTTCTTATTTGAATATTGACCCCAGTTGGTGCCAGAATGGCTGATTGCGTATAGATAGGGATGGTTTGGAGGATAGCATTAATGAGAGTTAGCCTTCCTACTAGATTTAGGGCTCTATTTTTCCACCTACTGATTTTGTCTTTCAATTTATTTAGAACAGGCTCCCATATGTCCTTGTGCAACAGTTTATTAGTGAAGGGAACTCCCTGAATCTCTTTGAAAGCCCAAAATGCTGGATAGATTTCTTTTAATCGAAATATTGGTATTGAAAAAAAAAATCTTTGATTTAGATAGACTTACCTCAGTACCTGCTGCCATAGCAAACTCATGCAGAATTAGCTTGAATGCTTTGGCTTCCTTGACTGTAGGTGTGCCTTGAAGAATAGTGTCATCCATAAATTGCTGATGTGTCACCCTGTCCCCTCCTCGAGTGAGTCTTAGACCTTGAATTCTTCCTTCCTCCTTCACAATTCTGATTGCTCTACCTAACCCTTCCATCACTAAGATGAAAAGGAAAGGGGAAAGAGGATCACCTTGCCGGAGACCTCTTGTAGGCTTGAAGGTTTTTTAGCAAGAGCCATTGAGAAGAATTGAGCAGCTAGCAGTGGTAACAAGAGCCATGACCCACTTAATCCAATTATAGTCAAAGCCATATGATTTTAGTACTGCTCTTATTTACCTCTAGCTAAGTTTATCATAGGCTTTTGCTATGTCCAACTGAATTATCATCCCTTCCTGCTTATTAGTGATGAGTGAATGAACCACTTCATGCCCTTGAATTATGTTATCCAGAATTTGTCTCCCTTCCACATAGCCCGTTTGCACCTCAGACCCCAGGGCGGGGAGGAGAAGTTTGAGTCTGTTGGCAATTACTTTGGATATTATTTTGTTCACCACATTGCATAATGCTATAGGTATAAATCTATCCGAAGAGGTGGCCTTTTCCTGTTTGGGGATTAAGGCTATCAAAGATTCATTGAGCACCCTCAAGACATTTTTAGATTTGTCTGAGTCTTATACTACCTCCAGAATATCATGCTTTACAATCCTCCAGCATGTCTTGAAAAAATCCACATTGAAGCCATCCGGGCCTAGAGCTTTCCCATTGTGGATCTCTGTGATGACTCCCTCAAGCTCTTCCTCTGTCACTGGTCTGTTGAGATTGTAATTGTCTTCCCTGGAGACCAGTTTAGGAATGTACTCTGTAAATTTTTCAGTAAAGTATGATCTATCTGTTGTAGTTTCCTCAGCAATTCTCTTAAAATGCTGAACTAGAACCTCTTCCATCTCTTCATGAGTGTTTCTTTCTACCCCATGATGATCTGTAAGTTTCACAATTTTGTTGTTGTTTCTGTGAGCTATGGTGGATCTATGAAATAATTTGGTGTTTCGCTTCCCTTCCTTAATCCATTGGACTCTGGATTTCTGTCTCCAGAATATTTCCTCTTGTAGACATATAATTTCCCATTCATGCTGAAGTGACTCTGCTATCTATTTCCTTTCCTCTGTGTAGCCTTATGTGATAAGAATTTGATTTATTTCCTCCAGTTTCCTTTCCACTTCTCCTTTAGCTTTGAAGATGTTACCAAATTCATTTTTATTCCACTCTTTGAGTCTGCCTTTAATGTGTTTGAGCCTGTGATGTAGAAGGAACATCTTTGTACCTTGCAATTGTAGCTCTTCTTTCCACCATTTTTCAACATTTGTGAGGAAAGTTGAGTGCGTGAGCCAAACGTTCTCAAAACTGAAGGGGTTATTCCTTGGTTTACCAATTAGAGAAGCTTCCAATTGGATGGGCTAGTGGTCTGAACCTCCAAAAGGAAGGATGAATGCTGTTAGGCCACTCCCCATGAGTAGAAGTTCCTCTGAAGATAATAAATTTGTCTAATTTTGAGGCTATTTGGGTAGAGCCACCTCTTTTTTTATTCCAAGTGAAAATACCATTGTTAGTGTCCATATCAACCAGTCTCATATTGGTGAGGAAGTTTTGGAAGGCAACTGAATCCCTACCAAGTGTTCTACTTCCCCCTTTCTTCTCCGTGAGTGATTTTATCATGTTAAAATCTCCCCCTAGAATCCAGGGTAAAGCTTGGTATCTCTTTTTCATATCTTCCAGTGTAGTGAGGAGCCGAAGTTTGTCTTCCACTGGTTGAGGACCATAGACATTGGTGATCATGTAACACTGTCTTTCACCTACATGTTGGATAATCAAGGAGAGGTGGTATCTGGATGCCTCCGCGTCAAGCATACCAAATTGCGGAGGATCCCATAGAGTGGGAATGCCTCCAACAGATTTATTTGCCTTGACCTCAAGATATTCATATCTATTTAGCCATTTTCTATGCTTTTCTCTGACCTTCTCCACTGAGCATTTGGTTTCCTGTATAAACACTTTGTCAGGTTTTTCCTCTTTGATCCTATTGATTGATTCCTCTGTTTTCTTCTACTCCCTAGTCCTATGATGTTCCAGGTTGTGATATTCATTGAGGTGAGGTTTTGAAGGAGTAACTGGCAAGGTCTTTCATCCTTCCTAAGTCAATCATGAGTTTGCCACACTCTAGCAACAATTCTTTCTGTCTCTTTCTTCCTCTCTTCCTGCCTGGGTTTTTTTCCAATTTTCTCGTTATTAATCCTATTGAGGAAGCCCCTTCGTTTTCCTAGTTGTCATGTCCTCTTTTGACTCCTACAGCTTTTTGTTTGTCTTGTTAAGGAATATATGTTGTACCTTGTCTACTTCCTCCTGTGGTATGGAGTTTATTCCCAAGTTTTCTCCTTGTTCTAGAAACTTTTCTAGCTTCAGGATCTCCTGTAAGTCTTGCTCCTCTGTACCACTTTTACTTTGAGTCATTTCGTGGTCTTTTTCTGTTTCCATGGTGCTCAATGGGTCTGTTGTGTGTTCATTCTATTCCTGCGTGAACTCCATGCTAGTCTCTTCTCCTTTCCCCCTTTCTGTCTAATTCTCCGTTTTCCTTTGATTGCCCTCAGCTTCTTCTCTTTCTTCTAAGATCTCAAATCTATTGTGACTTCTTGATTGGTTATCATTGGGATTCTTTTGTATCTTCCTTCCCCCTCCTTTCCCTTTTCCTCCCACTTTAGTAAAACCTGTATGGTCTTTTTCTTTTACTAGTGCTTATATGTTCCTCCCTTTTATTAAGAGGACAATCTCTGAATAGGTATCAATGCTCATGAAATTTGCGACATCTGAATGGGATATGCTCATAGTCAACTGTCTGAACCCATTCATCATCATAGACTTCTAGAATGACCTCATTTGGGAGAGATACTGATAGGTCCATCTCCACACATATATGGGAATAGGAGGTATACTTACCTCGTAGTATTGCCTCTAAAATATTTAAAAAATGACCTAATTTATTGCCTATAGCTTTTGAAGACTCTAGCATCCAATAATCTAGAGGTAAGGAGTAGAGTTTAATCCATACCGGTACCAATGTGAATGTTTCTCGCTCCAGCACAAAGTTCATCGTCCATGGCCACATATAAAGACCAACTGCCGCATAGAAGTATGGTCCTCCTTCAAAAATCCTATCTCTGTCCTCCATGTTAATGAACACCACTGTGAAAAAACCTTTGGAACCAAGATGTATATTTAACTCCCCTTTTGGTTTCCAGTTGTATTTTATCCAAGTGTACAACACTTTCTTTGTCGGCCAAATTCCCATAAACTTGCATATTACAGCATAGTTTGCCATATGATCCCTATGCTCTTGCAGAGCTGGATCATTCAATATTACCCACGGTTTAGTATTGGTCTGGCTTTACAGGGCCCCATCTTGGTTCTATTCTTTGTTTCCTGACCTCTGTCTTCTACTTTCTCCTCCTATCGATCTTCCTCGTGGGTCCCTTGCTCTACATGGGTAATGCTACCATCCGCCTTCTAGGTTTCAGTGTTTTTTGTCATGTCCTCCAAGGAGTGTGGAGGCTTCTTCTTTTTCCCTGACCTTCCTCTATTTGAAACTACATTACTGTAGGAGGGGGTGGAGCTTTCTCCTCCCTGCGCTTCCATGGTTCCCTGTTTACCTCTGTCACTTCCTTTGTTAAACCTTAGAACCAAGTCTTCTTCCTCCTATCTGCCCTCCCCTATAATATATATTCAAATCCATTAAAAAAAAGAAAAAAAACAAACAAACAAACATTTTTTCATATTGAGTAATAAATTGAGTAATAAATTATTTATATATAATATGCTGTTTACAATGAAAGAAATATGTAATTTATTTTTATGTTTCACATCAAAATGACACAAAATATATATATCAAATTCAAACCTTTAAAAAAAATCTATGGTTTAAAAAACCTCTCTTATTTGATTTAAGTAAATCAATATTTAATTTAAATAAATCAATAGTAAAAACAAATCTACACTAATTTTACTAAATAAATAAATAATTATATCCCCCAAAAAAATTTATATTAATCAAATACTACTGCGGAAAGAGGGAAAGGAGACACTTTCAAATATTATCAATTAAGAAAAGACACTCAATGAGTTAGATTTTTAAAAACTTCTCATATGAAGTCATATCAACTTCTTAAAAATAATGAAAGTTTAAATCCGAGTCGAAGTGTCTGCCCATATTGAAAAAAAACTAATTAATTTTCAATAAGAATGCATGCATCGATTATCGTGTTTTTCATTCTGGCACTTGCCATGAGGCTCACAGTTCATTTTCTTGCATTAATACTACTAGTTTCTATTCGTGAATACTACTATTCTTTTTCGAGCGGGATGGACTGCAATTATGCTTTATTAAAAGAAATTATAATAGTTTTATAATTTCCAAATATTCTTAATAACATAGTTTTATATCCAAAAACATAATATTTTTATAATTTTAAATATTTAAATATTTCAAAGTTAAGGTTTATTATGATGTGAATTATTTTCTTTGAATTTTTTTAACTCTTTCATATTGAGTTTTAGAATTGATATTTTGAATCAACAAATTTAACTTATCATAAATATATTGGAGAGGGGAAAAATCAAACAAATTAAAATATTTCTTTATAATATAATTTTAATTAAATTTGTTTTTTACTGATAGACAAGATAGTTAATGAAAAATGCAAAATTAATGTCTAATCAATAATGTTTTCATTTTAATGAAGCATGATGATGAAAAGTTTCACATAATTATTATATAAAAACATTAAAACCTTAGCTAAATCTAATTTAATATAAAAGGGAAAAAAGAAATCATATGTTTTCTCTTCTAGTTTGGTACGTATACAAGTAATTAGGTATAAAATTATAGAATATTGTAACACATTGTTAAGTAATGCATTTGACAATACCCGCTAACAATATAACATAAAACAATATATTTTGTATATAAATATTAATTAAATTTAGTGTATTGTTTAATAAAATTTAGAAATATTCCTTATATAAAAAAATAAAAAATATATTAATATATCTATATTTATATTTATTAATTAATATAAATTATTAAATATTTATATTATAAAAATTTCAAAATATATTATTTTAAATTTAATTAATTTATAAAAGATAAATTTCACTGATATATATGAACAAAACAATATAATTATTGAATTTTGAAAAATATGAACTAACTTATATTTCAACAAAAACTATATAAATTATGGTAATTTTATTTTGTAAAATACACCAAAACAAGATTATATAAAAAGCAATTACTATCAACTATATTCAAATATACACAAATACCATAATAAAATTCTACTATGTCACTCACGACTGGACTGAACTACTGCGTTAGATTTTTCTTCAATGTTATATCGTCATACAATTCAGAGAGGCACTTCGCGTTTGCTCTTGATCATATCCCAAAATGACTTGGATTTGTTATCGAACAGTGCTCACCCCAAGTTGACATCTGTTTATTTTTCAAAGAATGTTTCTAATTTCATGTCATACTTTATTTTTTTTATTACTTGGTATTCAAACAAATCGTTTTCATCCCATCGGAATTTGTGATTGAACCAACCGATCCCTGAATCGTGAACATCTTTAACGGGTGAAGGGGAGAATTTGTTTAGGTAGGTTATTTAGTATTTTATCGAAACTATATACATTTTGAAGTGTAAAATGTTTTTATCTTTAAAAATTTTTATTATTAAAATTATTATTATGAATATTGTTATTAGCAATTACATCAGATATTGCCAAAGAAATGCTGTAAGGCAGTAGCGTAAGAAAGAGTAGCATTAAATTGTTACTGTTTTATGATAGATGTTGTTAAAGGGTGCAAGTCGAATTGTGAACCTTAGTTAAAGAGGGGGTCTTAGGAATTGCATCATTGACATGACAAGATTTTCTACAGCCTATCTTTTTGGTTATTTATTATAGTTTCCAAAGAATGCAATGTAGAGATATAAAATATGTCTAGGAAAGATCTCTATCCTTAGTAATTATTGACGGTCTCTCTTTTTGGTTATTTATTGTAGTTGCCAAATAATTCAATGTAGAGATAGAAAATATCTCTATCCTTAGCAATTATTGACTAGAAGACTTGATTTGGTGTTTTGTTGGAACATCCTTTGTTGAAACATCCATATGTATTTGCACTCAAACACTTGCATTTGAAGCATTTTACTACTTAACTGGTTGGAATTTATCCACACCCTATTTATATATTCCAACTTTATTTGGGATTCAATATTTCCATGCCTTCTTGTGTAATGTGAATTCATGTCTCTTATTATTTGCATTTACTATTTTATCTACAATTGTTATTTATCATTAGCAGATTAAATTGTTTTAAATGATTGCTAATAAAACATAAGAATTAGGGTAAAAGTGGTTGTAACAACATATAATGGTGGTAAATTATTAATATGAATTTAGCATTCATTCAATTTATTACCATAAGCTTAATCAATCACATAAGAAATCAAACACAATATTTATAATGAGAAAAAAGTAAAATATTTGGAGAGAAAATCACTATTAAAAAAGGCACAATACTAATCTTTAAATCAACCTAGAAAATCTAAATATATAATTTTGATTACTGAATTCTATATGATTAAATCATCAATCAATGTGTAATTACAATTTCATATGACTATATCTATTTATAGTCCAAATTCATTCCACAATGTTAATTGGTAAAATCATAACTGAATATAAGTTATATGCATAGTTACTTTACATAGATCTGTCAAATTTTTAATATTGGAAATATTAAACTAGGAAAAAAAAGGTATAGTATTCCATATATATCATTTTTTTAATATTTTCTTGTACTAAAGTGTTTTACTCGTTATATGCATAGTTACTTTACATAGATCTGTCAAATTTTTAATATTGGAAATATTAAACTAGGAAAAAAAGGTATAGTATTCCATATATATCATTTTTTTAATATTTTCTTGTACTAAAGTGTTTTATTCTCATTATTTTATCGCTCATTTCCTTGCTTGTCTGTAAAGAGATGTATTATAATTTTCTTATATTTATATCTTTTACATATGTCATATTTTTCTTGAAGATTTTAAAAATTTTGTGCTTATTATTTAATTAGAATATCTGAAATTATATCTGAACTTTTGGACGAGAAATATTTCCATGGCTTATATATGTGCCGTTTGTGATTTTTTTTATGACTCAATGGAAGATCCCTGCTTGTTTCTAAAGAGATGTATTACATTTTTCTTATATTTCTATATTTTACATAATCTTAAACAGTTTTATGATTATTATTTAATTAGAATTTCTGAAATTATATCTGAACTTTTAGACCAGAAATATTTCCATTGCCTATACATGTGTAGTTTGTGATTTTTTTTTTTATGACTGGAATGTAGTTTGTGATTTTTTTTATGACTCAATGGAAGATCCCTGCTTGTTTGTAAAGAGACGTATTACATTTTTCTTATATTTCTATATTTTACATATTTCATATTTTTCTTTAAAATTTTAACAGTTTTGTGCTTATTATTTAATTAGAATTTGTAAAATTATATCTAAACTTTTAGACCAGAAATATTTCCACTGCCTATATATGTTTAGTTTGGGATTTTTTCTATTACTCGAACGGAAAATAACACGAATCTGGCCTCTGCCAATGATATATAATTTAGTAATTTGTATATTCCACTACTACTATTGTCCTTGGTGACTCTGAAGGCATGAGCTCATCTCTTCATAATTAGAGACTTCCTAGTGCTATTGTTGGTGCTTTTTCTGAACATGATGAACACGAGCGAGGTAAAGAGGAAGATGTTGACCGAAATTCTAAACACACCAGGCAAATTGTTGACTCTCCATCAATTCTAAACACACCAGGAAAATTGTTGACTCTCCATCATTTAGACATGGTGTTTGCAACAAGAGGGTCAGGTCTCCTAGTGATGATCTGTCAGTACTGGAGAGTTAGAAGGAGATATCCAAACAGTCTAGGGATTCAACAATGACAGAAATAAAGAACGATACAGAAAATACCATAAACTTCATCATGGATCTGCATTATTTTCTTGATATATTTTGGATGGAGATCATAAAAGAAGTTGGAAAAATCTTGAGCCATTTATCAGAAATGGGCTTGGAGCAGTGGATATTCAATTTCTAAGAACACCAGATCTTGCCTTGCCTGGAATTTCCTCTCCTCTTGATAAAGAGAACATCATTTTTCTCTTACAGTGGATAGAGGATTTGACCCTAAACTGACTTGACACATTCCATGTAGAGTTCAAAAGAAGAAAAAATAAAGGAAAATGGCTAAAAAAAATCAGGGGTACCAATCTCCTAGCCTGTCTTTTTTGTTCAATTCTAAATGGCAATCTATTGGTTTTCAGTTAAGAGACCTTCCCTTAATTGATATTTCATTCTACGACAAACCCATTGATGATGTCAAGCGGGCCCTCCAACAGATGGGAGTGGTCATTGAGTTTGGGAAAGGATGTGACGTAATGTAAATAGGGCTTGATTGCTTGAACAACCTTCAAACTAATACACTTTATAAGACCTCGGGAGAATGTATTGTATTATTGTAACAATAATATGTATTTTACTTGGAAAACCAAATTTCTATGTTTAGTTCTAATTAAAGAATGGATTGAGATATCGTAATGTATGCAAATGTCAAGCTAGCAATGAATTGTCAATTGTCTTTCATTCCATGTCCCTGATCGTCTTTGTGATAATTCAAATTCTCCAAGACCGACATAGACGCTAACGATGTAATGAAAACAAAAGAGTGATATTGTAACTTTTTTTATCAAAAACTATTTATTGTAATCCTAATATTTATTTTATTTGAAAAACCAAATTTCTATGTTCAGCCTTAAATAAAGAATGGATTGAGATATCGTAATATATGCAAATTTCGAGCGAGCAATGAATTAAAATTTGATACAGAACTTTATCCTCTGATTAAACCTCTCATTTCTATGACTTCTATTCAAAAAGATGTCAATTGTTTTTCATTCCATGTCCCTGCTTCAAAATTTCTATTTGCATGTGTCTTCTTTCTATAGAGTATATTAAAATTTCTATTTGCATGTGTCTTCTTTCTATAGAGTATATTAAACTTTCTATTTGCATGTGTCTTCT
Source organism: Pinus tabuliformis (assembly GCA_031772625.1). Lineage (NCBI taxonomy): Eukaryota > Viridiplantae > Streptophyta > Pinopsida > Pinales > Pinaceae > Pinus > Pinus tabuliformis. The sequence continues at coordinate 722,490,066 of CM062807.1, forward strand.
TTCTATAGAGTATATTATCCATGCAAAGAACTCAAACTTTGTCTAATTTCCTTGGTAATTGGAAGCAATATTTCTCAATGAGAAGTAAACATTTTCTTGGTTGCACATTTTTCAATGAATTGAAGATGATATAAGCAATTTTCTGCTAGATATTTCATAAAAGTCATATTCTTTTAATGATTTCGATGATGTTATTTATTAATATAGTCCATACAGTCTATAAGAACCTTTTCTCAATTAAAATACACAAAATGAGCAAATTTCGAAAAATATGACATACTCGCACCGTATTTTCGCTTGATAAGGGAATATTATTTAGTCATTTTTCCCATTCCTAAAATGAAGAACACGCATTCTGCCCCATCAAATAACAAACATTTTACCAATTGATCCAATCGTCTTTGTGATAATTCAAATTCTCCAAGACAGACATAGACACTTGTTGGAACTACTACACATTTACATCCGGACTCTTAGTTAGAGCATGGGACTACATGCAAGATTCCTTCTGCATGATTTACTCCTTGATTTTCTCCTTCTTTAACTCCACAACTGGTTAGTTCTTCTGCATGATTTACTCCCTGATTTGCTCCTTCTTTCACTCCACAACTGCCTAGTTCTCTCCGGAACTTGTTGTAGGTCTTGAGTCTTCTCATTGATCACCACTATGGTGCATTACTTTGGGATCTTCACCCAGTAATGCTATATCATGAGCATTGTAACCTATTTTCTAATGAATCATTCTTTTGTTCTTTCGATTTTCTTTTAGTGTTTTTTCTCTGCAAAGCTGTGTGTTCAACCTTTACAAGCTAGATTCATCTGTGTAGGTTTTCTAACACATTTACAATGCTAATGATGTAATGAAAATGAAAGAGTGATATTGTAATTTTCTTTTATCAAAAACTGTTTAGCTAAAACTTAAATCTTTTCCTTTTCGTTTGAAACTTTACAAATTTTTTTCATTCCAAACTTTACAAATTTTCTCACTAGAGAGAGAAAATACAGTCAGTTTCATGTTTTTGGCCGACTGAAAATTTCGTCCCAAGCTTTACAAAGTTTCGCAAAAAACAAAGAAAAAAGACAATCAATTTCAATTGGACATAAATGCCAACTTTCAAGCTAATTTTTGAGATTTACAAAGTTCCACAAAAAAACAAAGAAAAAAGACAATCAATTTCAATTGGACATAAATTTCAAATTTCAAGCTAATTTCCTACATTTCAAATTTTACAGAGTTCGATCAAATACATTTAATTTCAGTTTTTTGGGGTGAGCCAGTGCAATTTTTAACAAAAATTTACAAATTTCAGTCTTTCACTTCGACATGAAAAAATAAGTCGAGCGGAATGAAGTGTACCTTTTCATTTTTCACTGGCTACAATTTCACACCCTCTCTCTCAAAATCTTGCTTGAATTTAGTGACATTACCGTTAAACAGAAACAAATCATAGTAGGAGAAATTTAAACGTACCATATCTCATAATTCCTCTCGAATTTCGAATGTGTGAACGCAGGTGTCGAGTAAAAATTGAGTTTCATTAAAACCCTAAGCAGTGAGGACAGAAAATCTAAAAAAATAATAACAGAGTAAGCATCTCACTCATTTTTGCGTTAAAACCCTAAGCAGTGAGGATAAAAAATCTAAAAAAATAATAACAAAGTAAGCATCTCACTCATTTTTTAACAATTTGAGAACTAATAGTACAAGGGTTTAACCTCCATAACAGAGCACAACATATTTCCCATTAAAATTAAAACATATGTACATAAATCGCATTCCAGTGCAAAACAAATACATATATAAATGTATTCCAGTGAAAACCTGAACGGGTAGTACCACAGAGGAATGTTAACCAAAAGAAAACATAGCTGAGCTTTGGAGCTACAATGAAAGTGAAATTTATAGTGGATAGTCAAGAAAATTTTCACTTACAAAACAAAAAATGAGTTTCATGCCTCCACCGCTTATCACTAATAACCCTGTAGTAAATAGTAGCTACAAGAAACTAAAGTAAAACAACAGGAACGAATCTAGGGTTTAATATATGCGATGGTAAAATCCCCAAAACACCTGGAGTTCAGAGCCATAGGGTGGAACGGTTGTCTAATAGCACTGAGCCTGTTGACAACCATGCAAAGCTAGAGAGTGACCTGCGGGAAAATCAAACACAAATGTCATATTAAAACCTGTAATTATAATTAATCTATAGCATAACACAATAACAGAGTTTACAAAAGAGGAATTAGTCAGCAAAGGAAATAAACGACAGCTGCCTCCAAGCCTGTGAAGCAGATAGGGAAATCCTGGGAAGTTGTGGCCTCTAACCAATAGACTGCAAACAAAAAGAGATTACTAAGAAAACTTTGGGTGTACACCCATAATGAATCCAGCAGAGACAGAAAATAAAGGAACCATGGAAAGGAAAACCTTGTTAACGCAGAAATTGTACCTGATAACTAGTGATGGAGCAGAGAATCAGTCGCTGAGTTAATGTGGCTTCAATCCAGTCACAAATAACCTGGAATCCCAAGTAGCAGTGGCTGAGTAGATCTGGCTTCAAGGAAGTCATAAATAACCTGGAATCCCAAGCAGAAGAGGTGGTTGTATCTGTGACAGTGTTACTGTTGACAGATGGGGTTGAGAGCTAAACACTCCCATGATAAATGGGGAAAACACTGAAAAATACTCTCCAAATTGTAACTGAAGAATACTTGTATTTTTCAATCTAATGGCAGAGGTTGTTTTAATAGTCTAACATCAAAATAGACGTTTCACAAGAGGTTGTTTTAATATTCTAACATCAAAATAGACGTCTCACAATAACACAAGTGGCATGGGAGGGACTTTTTCTCATAGGGGAATGCCTTAGGGCCTAATTAATATTATTATTATAATAATTATAGGTTTTTATTTGTTTATATTTTCTTACTTGGGAAACTAGATCACAATAACAAAATGAGTGACCAAAGTTCAAAAGTAAAAGGTTGTTCTATAAAAGGGAATTTTATAAAAAGAACGTTAGAGTTATGAGGATAGGGAGGTGTACAGTTTAATTGTATGATCTTCATCCTCCCAATGTGGCGTCATTTCCTTGTATAGAGGTGAACCTATTTTTACGCCGGCAAGTCAACACTTGATGTCTAACTACAGCAACTTCAATTCATTGAACAAATTCAATTCATCCATCTTGTGTTTTATATTGTCCCACACATTGCTCCTCTCTACCGATAACTTTCATAAAAGAGTCTTCAGGTTCCAATACAAATCCACAGTGTATAGGTATTGGTTATACCTAAGCATATGGTTCTAAATGTCAACAATCAAAGAAATGAAACCATCTAGAAAACTATAAAGCTAGAATTCCTTGTTATTTATGATGAACTTCTTCCAATGCAGCATTATGTTATGATTGAATCTCCAAAGGAATATGGGAATTTAATTGATGCACAAGAGCTTCAACATGGAACACAACCCTTGTTGCTAATTCATGTCCACCACTTGGATGAGTGTGAGCATGTTCACAAGTCATGGTTGTTGAAGGAAGGAAGAGACACATGGGAATTAGAAGCCCCAAGGTCAAGGTATGGATAAAATGTAGCCTAAAAAGGGGGCTGTGACATTATTGGAAGATGGATAGTGAGTGTGCAATGTCTAGGAAATTCCCCTTACCCTTAGTGGGCTCAAATACACTTAGCAGGCTCAGAAAAGTGACCAAGAAAATATGAAGATAAAATAAAACTCCATAGTGAGAGGAGTAAATAGTAAGCAGAAGAGAAACATATCTAAATCATGGAAACAAATTCATGAGATCGTCACTAAAATACCCCATGATCTATTTAGAGGCACTAGAGACCTATCTAAATCATGGGAACAAATTCATGAGATCGTCACTAAAATACCCCATGATCTATTTAGAGGCACTAGAGACATAGACGAGTTTAATGTTAAATAAAATGTGAGGTGATAAACACAAGGAATGAATCGACATACACTTGGTTCAACTTACATTTCTTATGCTGGCATTACAGGGCTCCTTTATGCTTAACGAGTCAACATTGATGGTAGACACCCTCATTCAAAAAAACATTTATTAACATTTTAACATAATCTTGAAATTATTTTATTTAATTAATATATTACTAAAATTTTAAATATAAATATTTTATATTTCATTTACATTATTTTGTAAAATATAACTTTAAACAAAAATGAAATATTTATTATAATTATTAAAATAATATTAATGTAAAACATTTATTTTAAAATTAATATATTTTTATGTAGAAAAATCTTTAATATATTAAATATTTAGTGATGTGACTGTAATAATTAAGAATGCCAGAGAAGTAAATCCTATTTCATTCATTAGACTTATCGAGGACAGCAATGAAGTACGATCAAGTTTTGGTTTTGGTTTTTTTTAATACTATTGGTTTGAAACTACCGCTATTTGGCTAATAATTTTGTTTCTTTTTATTAAATTAAATTTAATAAAAATTTAAATTTTATATGAATTCAAAATGTATTTACAGGCAGTTATTTAAAAATAAATGAATTTAAAAATACGTATGGTTAAAAATGTATTTAAAAAATAAAATGACATTTTCTATAACAAAAACGGTATAAATAAAATTTTCAATTGCTTTTTAAGTCAATAATATGTTATATATGCGTAATTTTTTTAAAATTTAAAATTTAATTGATATATAATTTTTAAAATGTATTAACAATTTATATATATATATATATTAGCTAAAATATTTTAATATCATAGATGTATCTATAAATATAAGAGAGGTATATTTTTATTATTGATAATTTATTTTTAAATAAAAATATAAGAGATGAATAATTTAATATATATATTTAAAAAATATTAATATAAAATATGTATTGACAAATTTATAATAAAAATGTATTTTAATGTGGACAATGTAGTTATAAATAAAATAATTCAATGTCATTCTCAATAAACCATTTCTATGACAACTATGTAAATAGTATATAGAGCAATCTAAAATATAAAATAATTATGGTTAAAATAATTTTTTATTTTTTGCTCAAATGATATGGAATTGATTTTAAAATATTTTAGTAACATTATAATAATAATAATAATAATAATAATAATAATAATAATAATATGTGAAAGATGTAGCAATAAATCAAATAATTCAATTCTAAAGTTGAGTAAAGTATTTGGAAGTCAACAATGTGTATAATATATAAAACAATTGAAAAAGAAAAAAAAAAAAGAAAATTATGGTTAAAATATTTTATAGATTGGTTGCTCAATATGAATGAGATATGAAATGGTTTTTTATGCTTAAAGTGGACTAGACACATGGTATGTGTATGCATATATATAGTGTCAACTCAATGTTAAAAATAAAAAGAATTATACATCTCTTTCTTGCTGCGCATCAAATTATTTATATATAATTTGTTACTCAACATGAAAGAGATATGTAATTTGTTTTTATATTTAACATGAAATTGACAAAAGATATATATAATATGTGTATTTCAGCTCCATATTAAATATAATAAAATTATACATCTCTTTTATATTGAGCAACAAATCATTTATATATGTTCAAAATAAAAAAATGTATAAATTTTTTTGTATTTAACATAAAATATATATATATATATATATATATATATCGAATTCAACATTTAAAAAATATTATAATTAGAAAAAAAATCATCTCTTATTTGATTAAAATAAATCAATAATAAAAATAAATCTAAACTAATTTTAATAAATACATAAATAATTACTCCACAATAAAATTTAATATTAATCAAATACTACTACGGAAAGAGAGAAAGGGGACAATTTTAAATATTATTAACTAAGAAAGGAGCCTCTCCGAGTTAGATTTTTAAATACTTTTCATATGAGTCATATCAACTTCTCAAAAATATGAAGGTTTAAATACGAGTCGAAGGGAGTCATCTAATAAGGTGGAGGAATTGTCTAGATGGCCAAATGTGGCTCTGAGCAAAAAAATTCAAAAAATCTTGTAGAGATAGTGTTTGAATTGTGTTTTTGATGGTGGAAATGGATTCAACACCATCAAGAACGTCTAGGATATCTAAAATTTTGAAGTTTAACACTTATAATTTAGATTTACAAAAATTCTCGCCGAATTTTCTCTAAATATAACCGAAATTTCCATTATTTTCCTGACAATTCTTCCTGCTAATTAAAATATAATCGAGTGGAAGTGTCTACCCATATTGAAAAAATAATAATCAATTTTCTATAAGAAGGCATGCATTGGTTATCGTGTTTTTCAATCTGGCCCTTGCCATGAGGTTCACAATTCATTTTCATGCATTAATGCTACTACTTTTTATTCATTAATACTACTATTCTTTTTCCAGTTGGATAGACTGCATTTGTGTTTTATTAAAAAAAAATGTAATAGTTTTATAATTTTAAATATTGAAATATTTCTTAATAATATAATTTTATATCAAAAATTGTAATAGTTTTATAATTTTAAATATTTCAGAGTTAGAGATTTTTGTGATGTGATTTTTTTTTTCTGAAACTCTCTTATTGAGTTTTCAGAATTGACATTTTGAATCAAAACATTTTGGCTTATCACAAGTGTGATATATTTGGAAAAATTCAAAGCAATTAAAATATTTCTTAATAACATATTTTTAATTAAACGTTTTAGTGACGGACAATATGGTTAATGAAAAATGCAAAATTAACTGGTCAAAAAATATAATTTGGATTTTAGTGAAGCATGATGATTAAAATCTTCACATAATTATTACATAAAAACATTAGCTAAATCTAATTTAATATAAAATCATTTTTTCATATATTTTCTCCTCTGGTTTGGTACACTGTTTTTCTGTGTACAAATAATTTGGTATAAATTTATAGAATATTGTAACACATTGTTAAGTAACGCGTTTGACAATATTCATAAAAATATAATATACTGACAATATTCACTAAAAATATAATATACAACTATATACTTTGTATATAAATAATAATTAAATTTAGTGTATTGTGGGATAAAATTTAGGAATATTTTTAATTTTAAAAAATAAAAAATATAATGAATTATTTATTAATATGAATTATAACATATTTATATTATAAAAATTTTAAAATACATCATTTTAAATTTAATTAATTTATAAAGGATAAATTTTAATAAAACATATATATAAAGAAGATAAAGTTTAGTGTAATTATTGAATTTTGAAAAATATACATTAATTTTGATATTTGAACAAGGGTTACAAACGCTATATATAATATATATAAAACACATCACTAAAATACGCCATAGATAGTATATATAAAACACATCACTAAAACATGCTATAGATAGTATATATAAAACACATCACTACAAAGTTTTGTGGCATGCAATGACTAGTAGCCATGTTCAAATGTACACAAATGTCATGATAAAATTCTACTAATCACCAAAATGGGCACATCGAAATTGCATTTTATTAATTAAACTTCTCATAATAATGCTAAAAAAAATTCAACAAGGTGATAACCATGTCTAGTTAGTTTATTAAGTCATTTTCATTATGTGATTATGGAAGTAACACTTTATTTGTTAAACTTTCACACTACTATATATATAATGTAATTTAAATAATAAATGAAATGGTAATTTTCTTATATTTTTCACATATTTTGTCAAAAATATTAAAGAAAAATTTAACAATTATAAGTTTAACATATTTAATATGAAAAATAAAAATTTAAAATATTTAAGATTTATTTCAAAATAATTATGTATTTTTTTTCTTTTAATTTAATTAATTAAAGAAATGTCATATGAAATGAGTCATACAGTTTTTAAGCATGTGATATTAATAGGCCATGGTATTAGAATAAATCCTATCTACAAATATGGTAAAGTGGGCATGATCTCCATGGTTAAGAATCACGAAGTAAATGTTTTATTGTTAATCATGAATTCATGACTAATACAATTTTGTTTATATGATTATGGTAATAACATGACTTCTAGATTTTTAATTTAACTATCAATAATTACAAAACTAATTCTACTACTATCATTTTATTTCTAGATTTTTAATTTAATTAACAATAATTACAAAACTAATTCTACTACTATTTTATTTACATCACATTACGGTAATAAAATTGTGCTTCTAAAATTTTAATTTAATTATAATAATTAAAAAATTAATTTTACTACTCTATTTGATTTATATACACTTAAATAACATAAATATTAAATATTTAATAAGAGCCTCATACAATATGCATCACTTTAACAAAAATTATGTATCACTTTAACAAAAATATGGTATTCCTTAGGGTATGCTTTGTCATTCTACTATTTGGTACTTTGACATATATGAGTGCCACTTTAAAAATGGTTTATGCTTTAAAACGAAATTAAATCGTTTATGCTTTAAAACAAAAGCAAGACGCTTAGCAAAGAAATAATTTAAATGTATATTTTCCCAGCCTTATGAGCTTCTTGTTGGTGAAAAAATTAATAAAATATTAATGGATATAAATCCTATACTCTATACATGTATTAAAACAATATAATATATTATAATTTATATTATAATTATTAATATCGAATGTAAAATAAAAAATAACACTGAGATTATATTTACTGATTTGTGAATGATAATATATAAAATAAATGAAAATTTAATTTTAAAATGTATTGAATCTCAAAATCAATTTTGAGCACCAAAATTAATGCAGGGCTGAATAATTTAGCAACAACCACTTCTAGAAGAAAAAACTGATAAAAAAATGCATCAAAAGGAAGGAGATTTTTTAAAAAACTTGAAAAATCAAATCCATGAGGGATCTTAGAAATTTGTTAAGAGTTTTAAAAAAAAATCCATGTCAAGAGCTTTATAAAAAAATCCTTGTTGAGAGCTTTGTGGAGGATCATGTTGAGAGCTTTATGGAGAAGATCATGGATCTTGAAATAATCCACAATATAATTGTAATTTCATTTATAAATTGTAGCCTTTGGGCATTGAAACGAGGTGGTCAATTGGATGAATATTAGACCTGACAAGGCACCATGTAATATCATAGTAATTAAATTAATTCTTTTAATGTCAAGTTTACGTAATTTTGTTTGTTTGAATAGTGATTTAACGCATTGATGACTTGATGCGTAGAGTCCTTGACTTTATTTGATGAATTAACGCCACATGTAGACCATAAGATTCATTAGGTTGTAGTGGAAGTGAGGATGAGCTGAGTTGTGGGCTCATAAACCATAGGTCCCAAGATCAAACTAGTAAAAAGATTGAAAAAGGCAGACCCCATAAATTGTTTGTATCAAAGCGGTATCAGAGCGCAGGATATTCATGTGCATAGTGTGGAGGAGAAGTAGTGGAGAAGGTACAAGTTGATTGATCGTATGCTAAGAGATATTTTCTCTGTGTGCAGGTGATAGCAGAGGATTGTGAGAAAATTTGTAGCATCCTAGAGCAAGGAGTGCTAAATTGGTTCTAGAGGAAAGAACCAGAGACATGCCAAGAGCCCAAACTCGAGAGAAACTTTGGTGAGGCATCGTGTAGCGAGGTGGATACCTGTGATTGCAGAGGTGTGTTGCAGCTTATGAGTTGAACCTGTTACGAAAAGACCAGAATGCATATGACCAGGAGATCATAAATTTTTGTACCTTTGGATTTTGATCCAAGAGCATCGACAAATCATCTAGAAAAACAACAAGAACCACTTATCGAAGGAAAAAATGAGAAAAAGTGCATCAAACGACAATGGATTTGTTAAAAATATTGAAAAAGTAAATTCATGAGAGATCATAAAAAATTGTTAAGAGCTTTGTGAAAAAACTCCATGTTGAGAGCTTTGTGGAGAGGATCATGTTCAAAGCTTTACGGAGAAGATCATGGATATTGAAATGATCCACAATATTGTAATTTCATCTATAAATTGCAGCCCTTGGTCACTGAAAAGAGGCGGTCAATTGGATGAATATTAGACACACCGAGGCACCATGTAATAACATAACAATTAAATTAATTATTTTAATGACTAGTTTATGTAATTTTGGTTTTTTGAATAGTGATTAAATGCATTGATAGCCTAATGCATAGATCCATTCAATTTATTTGATTAATTAACGCCACATGTAGAGCTCAGGCTTCTTAAGCTTATAGTGGAAGTGAGGATTAGTTGATTTGCGGGCTCATAAACGATAGGTCCCAAGATCAAACTAGTAAAAGGTTTGAAAATGACAGACCCCATAAATCATTTGTGTAAAAAATATTGACACAAATTTCTAAAGATGATGCAATCACCTCCTAGTGGCCACACTTTTTAACACTATCATTCTTTTTGAATGTTCACCACATATGTTTCCCACATACACTCTGGAAAATACAAAGTTTGTACAACAACTATATATCGTGGTCTTCATTTGATTCTCCAAATGCTCGCCTTTAGGAATTTGTGGGAGCTTAGGGAGTTTAAAGAGATCAATCATGTTGGGTATGCTCACTTTTCCGACTTCGAATTCGCTTCCATCGAGTTGCTAAGTCATCCATAGCTTAAATATCCATACTTGGAATTCGCTTCCATCCAGTTGTTAAGTCATCTCTAGCTTAAATATCCTAATGGAATACTCATCACAATTGGCCATAGAATTAGAAAATAAAGAAAAAAAATTATAATTGAAAAATCAATACAAGTTAGGATTTTGTTCAATTTTGTCTTCTGACAGACCAACATAATAGTTGGTGCAGATATTCACAGGGACATCTGCTAGTGTTCTCTAGCATCACAAACTTTGATGTTGTCTAAAATGAGTGGCCTCTCTCGAGTTGTATTGTTGACCAAGGAGCTCCTGTCATAAAACTTTTATGTATTTTCATGAAGCTCATGCAATACTTTATGTATGTCTTTAATTTATAACCTTATATTTGTTAAGCCATGGAGTTAGATCTATATTTTCTCGTAACCAATAAAAACAGAAGCACCCACTGAAAATAAATATTGTGCTAAATATTATGTTGCCACTAAGTATATATTTTCTTAGCAAGGATTAAAAGCAAACATAAGTATTCATATTCATCGTGAATATAAAGGTTGTGCTTAATATGATGTTGTTTATTATAGTCTTCAATCATTTCTGGATATCCACAATTAAAAACAAATATCATATATACATATGCATAGCTTAAGGTAAATGTTAGAGAGAATATAATGTTTGAATTAAGGTTTTTGTGATCCATATGAAGTTTTTGAGATATGTATTCGGTGATAATAACATCAATATTCATCTATCGGCACATTTTGAACGAGCAAATGTGGTTCATCGTAAGAACAAGATGAAGAATCAAATCATGGCAACACATTAAATAGAGAGACTAATCATTCCAACAAATAGAAAGAAGTGACTACTTTTTAATAGACCAACAATTAGGGGAAATTTTAATAATTAATTAATTACTTAGTTAATATATTATATATATATATATATATATATATTATATATATTCTTTTAATTAACTAAAAAATTGTTATATATATAATGTTTATACAATTAATGAAAATAATAATAATAAAATAATAATAATCATTCTCATAGTAATATGGTAGTCAATTTTTCTAGTTTTTCTTTCCCCCTCCCATCTATAGTCTTCTAGAGAAGGATAAAAATTTGTCCTTGCTGCTAGAAAAATACTAGTGGAAGATATTATGTGTGACATTGAGTTTCATATTAGGCGCTTACCTGATACTATTAAGGACAAAATAAGGAAAGATTGCATTGTTGTCCTTAGGAAAGCGAAGCCACCTAAGAACAATATTAGCAAGGATGAGTATGATTCCCTCAAGTCCTTGAACTAGAACAAAGACAACATTGT